>JABFPJ010005123.1:0-12638 GCA_022817425.1 Gryon sp. ZL-2020
TTACTTAAAGAAACAGAAAACTATGAACACTAAATAATAAAAGAAAACTAATAAAAGTAAGAAAATTACAAACAAACTCAAATAAAAAAAGTAAGAAAGCTAATAAAATAATCAAATTAATAAAACTAAGAAAATTAACAAAATTAAGAAAATTGACAAAACTAAGAAAATTAAGAAAACTAAGAAAAAGTTACTAATATACGAAAAGTATGAAAACCAACAAAATTAGCAAAACTAACTAAAAAATGAAAACTATGTAAAAGTAATTAAAATAAGAAAACTAAGAAAATTAACAAAATGAAGAAAACTAAGAAAATTAATAAAATCAAGAAAACTAAAAAAAAGTAACTAAAATAAGAAAAGTAAGGAAACTAACAAGACTAACTAAGATAAGAAACTAAGAAAGTTAAGAAAACTAACTTAAATAAACAAATTAGAAAAAATAAATTTAATTGACTAAAAATTAAATGTATTTACTCATATTTTTAATATTGTGATTTTAATCGGATTTAAATCTGATTTCAATCAAAAAAATCAATTTTTTTGATTTTTTGAAAAAAATCGTGATTTTTATCAACCCTAAAATATACTAACTTAAATTGTGTCTTTCTAGTTAATCAAACCCGAAGAAATGGTGAATCCGAACGTTGATGAGATGTCAATGATGACTTATTTATCGGAATATCCTAAAGCAAAGCTCAAGTCAGGTGCACCATTACGTCCACGCACAAATCCTAACAGGTAATCTATGAATTTGATATAATTCAATTCTATTCTAATTATTAGAATATGATTTACGGACATATTTTATTATAAAATACAATAATTATTATTCAAATCAAAATTATGATTACAAAATGACAAATAACATTTTGTGTATCATAAAGAACAAAAAAAATACAAAATTTGTAATACAAATAAAGCAATATTGTAACTTTAAAATTCAATTATTAAATATGAATAAAAATTAATAATTGATTAAAAATATAATTGATATTAATAAAATGTATTAATATTATCCGGCATTTAATAGATCTGATTGTTTATTAGTATTTACTCATTAAAAGTGACTTACAAGCGTCTGAATTATTTATATTGTTGAACCAAAATGCAAACCTAATTATAAATTTACTTTGTTTTTTCTCTGGTGGCAGCATCCCGCCTCCGCGGTAAGTCGCGTACAACGATGTTTGCTGGTGATTTTGTCTTTACATATTAATATTTGTATACGCCAATCACAGACGCTTATTTATTTTCGATTGTTTATTTATTATTCTTATTACTTTGATTTAACTTTAGGCTCAAAACACAAGTACATTTCACTTGTTGAAATAATTCTATTAATGTACATCAATTCGTTAAAATTAATTGTCTGAAAGTCAACAAAAGTGGTTAAATGATTAATAATTAATTGAACAATTTGATGTACAATGTAAATACTCATTTTCAACAATTGTTAATTAACGTTTGAGCATATCAGGCTAGTGTATACACGCCTAACAATAATTGTAGTTTATAACTTTTATAGTATAAAACAAACAACGCCAAAGTGAGAAAAAAATATTTTGCTGCAAAAGTTGCTGCAATTGTTTAACGGAAGATAAAATTCTGATTGAATAATATATTCAAATAAAACGACAAAATATTTTTTTCACATTTATATTTATATTAAAATACTTAATTATAATTGTGTGAAGCGTATTATATAACATAACATTTTAAGTCATTTTCTTTCGTTATATTTAAATAGTGGACAAATAGAATAGTTTATTTCAGTTTTACATTTAGATTTAGAATAATTACTTTCCATTTTACATATTTGTATTTTACATTATATAAGATAAAAAAATATTTAAATCGACAGTTTATAATGTCGCTGAAATCTACATTGACTGATCAATTAACTTATATATAATCTGATATTTTATTGATATTCAAAGATATTATTCCATAATGAAGAGAATGATTTAGTTAAAACCTCGTTATTTAAGTAGTTTAAACTTTTCATATTCAGTTAGCAATCTTTACTTCTTATAACTTGAAAATAAAAGTTCCGTTGCACTGAAAGAGAATATCTCAGATAAAGCATGGTTTCAGTTGAAAAGCAAACTAAAAGATTTCAAATAAAGAAGGTCTCAAGATTGATTTGAATAAACTGTATAAATTTCACGTAATTACGCGAAAGAAGTGTATTAAGTTTACTTCATTTATAATTATATTAATCTACTAATATTGATTTCTAATCGTATTTATAACATATAGAATATGATAATAATACAAATTAATATCTTAAAAGTTAAATATTTTCTCTTTAATAATAATTGTTAAATTAATTTTCTTACAAAATGCAGTAAAAATGCAATTTTTGAGCAACTTTTTGTTGAAAGAAAAAAAAATGATTAATGTAAATTAAGTCATTAGTTGTGCGCTCTCATTTTTAATAGTCTTAGTTTGTATATTCATAAGTGTTTTATATCCGTCTTTAATGTGATTCAAAATTACTGCGCTGAGTAGAAACTTTATAACTTTTATACACTGATATTTTCTGTATAATTTTAAAATGATGTATACTCAAGTACACATTTATATGATTCTAAATTAAGGTTGATAAAAATCGCGATTTTTTTCAAAAAATCAAAAAAATCGATTTTTTTTATTGAAAGCAAATTTAAATCCGATTAAAATAACAATATTAAAAATATGAGTAAATAAATTTAATTTTTAGTCAATTAAATTTATTTTTTCTAATTTGTTTATTTAAGTTAGTTTTCTTAACTTTCTTAGTGTCTTATCTTAGTTAGTCTTGTTAGTTTCCTTACTTTTATTATTTTAGTTACTTTTTTTTAGTTTTCTTGATTTTATTAATTTTCTTAGTTTTCTTCATTTTGTTAATTTTCCTAGTTTTCTTATTTTAATTAGTTTTACATAGTTTTCATTTTTTAGTTAGTTTTGCTAATTTTGTTCGTTTTCTTACTTTTTGTATTTTAGTAACTTTTTCTTAGTTTTCTTAATTTTCTTAGTTTTGTCAATTTTATTATTTTTAAAAATTTTTTTACTTTTCTTATTTGAGTTTGTTTGTAATTTTCTTACTTTTATTAGTTTTCTTTTATTATTTAGTGTTCATATTTTTCTGTTTCTTTAAGTAAGTTATCTTTGTTAATTTTATTAGTTTTCTTATTTTTCTTATTGTATTATTATTTTTTTTAGTTTTCTTAATCTTCTTCAATTAATTCTTCAATTTTGATCTTCAACTTTGATATCGATATATTTGAACTTTCTTTAACAAAATTCTTCTCGCAATTTGCTTTTTTGAACAACTGATTTCTCGTGACTTGTATAAATAATCAAAATCAATTAATAATTTGCTATATAAATAATTGTCACTTTTTTAAAATGACTTCAATTATAGTTATTGCATAGTTTTAATTGTAGGTCAAAAAAATGTTTGATTTTTTGTAAATAAAATACTTTTTCATTAAAATCATTGATTTTTTTCAAGAAAATCATTTCATTTAAATCGCGATTTAAATCAATGATTTAAATCATCTCAACCCTATTCTAAATATATAGCATATATTGTTTATATGTAGTTACAAATATAAATTAATATATGCAATCATATATATAAATATATAAATGTATAACACTTGGGTAAACTTAGTTTTCATTTAACGTAAATATATTTAATATGCTTATACACATCTGCCACTTTTAGATACATAACTTATACATTCTATTATATATAAAATATCAAATAATTCATAATTATACTTTAACATATAGAGTACGAGCTTATGGTCCTGGTATAGAACCAACGGGTCTTGTCACCGATGCCCCCGCAAACTTTACCGTAGAAACATTTGCGGCTGGTAAAGGCAACGTCGAAGTTACTGTGGATGATCCCAAGGGTAACAAACTTCCGGTGAATATCAATTAATTGAAATGATATTATCCCAACCACTGTTTGCTTTCATGTTATAATCAAACTATATTATTAATAATACGTAATTACAGGTTGACATCAGATTTAATAACGACAGAAATTTAACCCACTCAGTGACCTACACTCCCACAATGGAAGGTCCGCACAAAGTGCGTGTACTGTTTCAAGGTCGGGAAATTCCGAAAAGTCCTTACACTGTTATGGTAGAAAGCCAGGCGGGCGATCCCAGCAAAGTCACCGCAAGTGGTCCTGGACTGCAGCCAAATGGAGTGATAGTCAACAAACCAACGTATTTCGATATTTTCACCGCCGAAGCTGGTCGTGGTGTACCGCAAGTTATTATCTTAGATCCACAGGTATAATTTTTATCATTATTTCTTTGATTGCAAAAAATGACATATTTTGTTTCAAATATTCAATAGTATATTCAAGATCTTTTCTTCCCCGAAAAATGGAATAAAAGTGACACTTTCTCTCCCTAGGGAAGAAAAGTAACTTTCTATCCCTACTTTCTAGCCCTAGAGAGAGAAAATAATCTTCCATTACATTATTTAAGGGATGAAAATACTTTTTCCTCCCGAGCGAGCGAAAGTGCCACTTTCGGCCCACTTTTGAGGGCAGAAAAGACGTGTTTTCAATGCACGTGTGAGAAAAAAATGATTTACTTGATCTTTCATTTATCGCAGGGTTCAAAAACAACAGTGCCCGTGAAATTACGTCAAACGTCGCCAGATGTTTGGCGATGTGAATACGTATCGCCCGTAATAGGACTGCATTCGGTTAATATATTCTTCGCCGGAAAGCTGATACCGAAAAATCCGATTGGCGTTAATGTCGCCCCGGTATCCGATGCGAAAAAGTGCAAAGCTTACGGTCGGGGTATACTTCCGAATGGCGTTCGCGTGAAAGACGACGCGGACTTTACTATCATTACAAAAGATGCCGGAGATGGTAAAGCGGAGGTCAAGGTCATTGGTCCCGGAGGTACCACCTTACCCGTCACGTACGCTATCATATTATTGTTTTAATTTACCAATAGTATTTCTTCAGTTATTAGTATTTCATTCTGATATTTAAACTTTTGATACTTGTTTCACTTACTAAATATGATTATTTTATCTTATTATAATATAAATTATTCCTTAAAACCAGAACAAATTTAATGTATATCCAAATGATAATAATATTTAATATTAAACAGGTTTTGTATATTATTTATAAACATATATATTTGTACTTTCAGTCTTATAAAACAAGATGCGACGACATATCACTGTAATTATGTACCGGTAAAAGAAGGACGTCACGTTGTAATGGTAACGTACGGTGGAAAAGAGATTCCCAAGTCGCCGTTCGAGGTGAATGTAGGACCTTATAAGGAATCAGCGATCTCCGTGTACGGACCAGGATTGCATGGTGGAGTTGTTGGTTATCCAGCGAAATTCACAGTTAATACCAACGGCGAGACTGGAGCTTTAGGATTTTCTATCGAAGGACCATCGAAAGCCAAAATTGATTGCGTCGATAACGGCGATGGCACCGCCGACGTTTCTTATTTGCCAACCGCACCTGGACCCTATGCCGTGCACATACTGTGCGACAATGAAGATATACCAAAATCACCTTACATTGCGAATATTGTACCAAAATCAAGTTTTGACCCGGATAAAGTAATAATAACATTTATTATATAATAAATGTTAATAATTTGTTTATTAAATTTTATTTTTTTATTTTTATTTATTTACAAACGATTTTGAATTAGAACATTTGAGTTTTTTAAATTAACAGCATTTCTACTTGACTGCTTTTGAATGTAGGTTGACGTATATGGGCCGGGAATATCGCCGGAGGGAGTAGCGTTAAATAAACCAACACAATTTACCGTGGATGTAAGAAGCGCCGGTCAAGCACCTTTAGAGGTTGCCATTCAAGATGCTCTTGGGAGGGCTGTGCCTCTTAGAATAGACGACAAACATGATGGAACTGTTCAAGTTCATTACACCCCTACATCGGGTTCGAAACATGTCGTTATGGTAAGTTAAAGCAAAACAAACTTTTACTTCCGTATTTATTGAAAGCTTAATTAGTATTTATAAATCTGCGGAATTTGCTTACTTTTTAAATATTAAAAAAATTGCAATTGTTTTATACATAGAAAATTCATACATTTGCTTAATTGAATTATTTAATTCAATGTTTATGATAATTAATTAATTAAATGAAATCTATTAATTCAAATATTTCTTAATTTAAATATTAATTCAAATTTCAGGTAAATTATGGAGATGTAGCAGTTAAGAAATCTCCATTTAAAGTTAAAGTTGCGACGCCACTTAATCCATCGAAAGTGCAGGCATTTGGCCCTGGACTTGAGAAAGATGTTAAGCCCAATGTTCCAACTCATTTTAATATCAACTGTCAAGAAGCCGGATCGGGAGACTTGGGGGTGGCAGTTAAAGGTCCGGACGGTCGTGATTTGCCAATTTCATTGACGGACAATGAAAATGGAACTTACACGGTTGATTACGTAGCGCCCAATCCTGGCAACTATGTCGTTAATATGACATATGGCGGACTCAAAGTGCCACAGTGTCCAATTAACGTTAATGTCAAACCGCCTGTTGACATCTCCAAGATCAAGGTTGAGGGACTTTCACCGAGTAAGTATAGTAATATTTATTTTCAATAAATTATTCAATCTTTTGATTAAATTTACATTTTGTTAATTTAAGAGAATTTTGTTATTTCTTTTGAATTTTATGGTGGGGCAATTTTACTATGAAAGCAAAGACATTATTGGTGGTCATTTATATGAAACTGATATAAGTTTTTTGTTATTCTATATATATATATATATAATCTAACTAAGTCTGTTTATTACTAATTGTTATTTATGATGCTTATTTTACATATTTGATTTACTGATGACCAAATGTGAGTTTGCATAACAGACAGGTGCTTTCGTTCGCGTATAATATATAGATGATATTTATTTACTTAACCAACTTTAGTGTTTAATTAATATTTATTAGAATAGTATGTAAATTGTTCATTTTCAATATTAATCTTTGAGTATGAATCTTATTCGATTTTATATACAAATTCAAATGTCACGTAAAGCAATTAGACAAACGAACTGATAATGTAAT
Organism: Gryon sp. ZL-2020; assembly: GCA_022817425.1. Taxonomy (NCBI): domain Eukaryota; kingdom Metazoa; phylum Arthropoda; class Insecta; order Hymenoptera; family Scelionidae; genus Gryon; species Gryon sp. ZL-2020. The sequence goes on from JABFPJ010005123.1 coordinate 7,096, forward strand.
TTGAATATTCATTCGAATATATCCCCGATATAGTAAATTGCAAATGAGTTTTACTTATTAAAAATATTTATAAACAAATCAATTATTGATGTATATAACAATATAAAATGTTTTAAATATCTCATAATTTTTTAATAATAAATGAATTTTAATTTTACAAAAGTCTGGATAAACACTGAAAATGTCTTCGCTCGTGAAATAATGATATAAAATTAATTATACTTTTCATTATAATTATACAAATAGTGCATAATTAAATTTGTACATTTTATTATCATACACATGAAAAGACAATTCATTGATAAATTTGTAATAAATATTCAATAATTAAATTTTACATTATACACTTGATGTATCAATACAATTTTTTAATATTACTTTGCAAATCGCTATTAATTTGTACTATAATGAATTCTTTCGAAGATATCTCAAAGAGGGAAACTAAAAATCTGCAATACATAATCACTACAAAACTGAAGTTGCACTAAATTCTACTTCATTTCAACTTCACATTATCATATTACAATGTATCACTGATATAACTAATACGCTCTTTATGATGCTATAGTAGCAGCAATGACGATTAAACATTAATAATAATATTAATATTAATAATATCAACAATAACAACACCATAAGCAATAGTTATAATGAAAAAGGCTGAAGTAAGAATACTAGACAAAATAATGGACGGTAAATATGAATCTGCGCTCCTGAACGTCTGTAGCCGTTCCGGTGAACAGTCTGCAGCAGTTTCGTGTGTTGACCCAAGACGCGGGCAAGCCGTCGGACATTCAGGTGGTGATAACAGCGCCATCGGGCAATCGTGTAAAGGCGCACATAATTCCCACTCACGAGGGTTTTTTGATCAATTTTACGCCAACGGAATTGGGCGAGTACCTGCTTGGAATAAGTTTCGGCGGCGAACCAATCCTCGGCTATCCTTATCGTTTGACCTGCATCCACGGCAGCGATCCGGACAAAGTGCGAGCCACGGGACCGGGTTTGGTGCGCGGATTGGTCAACAAGCCAGCGGAATTTGTGATTGACACGCGTGGCGCCGGCCAGGGTGGCCTTGGAGTGACCGTGGAGGGGCCCTGCGAGGCCGCCATCAACTGTCGCGACAACGGAGACGGCACGTGCTCGGTCGCTTATTTGCCCACGGAGCCGGGCGATTATGGAATAAACATAACGTTTAATGACGAGCACATCCCCGGCTCGCCATTTCAGGCAATTGTGCTGCCCGACATTGACCTCGCCAAGATCAAAGTTAGCGGAAATGGGATTCAACCCCACGGTCAGCAAGCTGCAATAGTGCTACGATCGTGTTTTAGACGCAAAACTAATCAGCATGTGTGTGAATCATTTAATACGTCATTTAATTATGCCTTGACAGTTGATTGGCTCCCTTTAAGCTTTTGTGCTTGCCGGTAGAACACGTTGCTTTTTTTATTCTTCATGTCGGGCGAAGAGGATAAGTTTCCAGGGTATGTTTTTCAATAAAAAAAAGTTTAGATTTTTGTGAAAATCATTTTGGGGAAGTGGTTACAAAGTATTTCAAGATGTAAAAAATAGGGGCTGGTTATGTTGTAATTATTAAGTTGAAATGACTATTGAAGAATAAACTTTGGAAACTTATGGGATATTTGCTTTGGCTTTGAAAATAGACATCGTTAAGCTATGTATCATACATTGGGAATTGCACTTTTCAAGAAGGGGATTATTATTTTTTAGTGAAGTATGATAAATAGTTGGACAAAGTATATAGGTATTTTTATGGGTAATGATCTTTAAGAAATCTATTGAGTGAATAGAAGAACAATATGATAGATTTATAATGTTTCTTCGATAACAAAATTAAATTTTCTATTATGTATATATTTCTTATTTATATTAGTAATATGTTACAAGTTTTATAGAAGTTCTATAGAAGAACATGCATAAAAATGCATATTCATTTAAATTCTAACATATATATAATTTTTATACATATACAGATTAAATATCTATTTTTATTAAAATATATTTTTCAAGAAACAATTTGAAAAATTGTTAAAGAAAGAAAAAGAAAAAAAAACAAATTGAATTCGAATTCCATATTTATTATAAGAACAAATATACAACTGTCATCTCTTATATCTCTTTTTTCCTTCGATATCAAGTTTATTCAGTAAACGTTTATTTATGAATAGTGCAACATGCATGCAAGTAGTTTTATTATTTTATTCGTATATTATTTCCTTTCTTAAGAAGTTTAACGACAGAGACGATAAAAGTTTTTACGATATATTTTGATTCGGAAGTTATGTTTCCAACTTGAAATCTTATTTATCTTATTTATTCCCTATTCTATAATACAATTATGTTCTCCAATCAAAAAATAAATGTTTAAATCTATATATACATATCTTTTAGAATCCTATTAAATATTACATACCCTATCAATTATCAAATGTAAATTACATACATTCAATTGGTATTGTTATATATTTGAAGCATGTTTTCATTATCATTATGAATATTAAAATTGGAATCAAATTTATAATATCAATCGAAACAAAATTTTAAACAGGCGAAAATAATTTGATATTACTGTCGTTATAGGTGTCAATCTTTATCAGCCAACTGAGTTTACCATCGACTCAAGAGCTGTTGATAAACTGCAAAGCGAGCCTGGAAAAATATCTTGTAACATCAATAACCCCAGCGGTGCGATAACCGAGAAGATTATCACCCCACAAGCCGATCGCACTTATCGAGTAAGCTACACTCCATTTGAGGAAGGTCCACATACCATCGACATACTTTATGATAACACCCCAATTCCGGGCTCACCATTTTCCGTCAACGTCAATCGTGTCTGCGATCCAACCAAATGTCGTGCCTTTGGACCAGGACTCAAGAAAGGAATTGTCAACAAGAAAAATCAATTTACTGTCGAAACCAAGGGTACTTTTCTTGTTTTTTTAATTACACTGACAATCATCTAGTATTTTTACTGCTTTTAATAGCATTATGAATTGGTCAGCAAAAATTCACCAGATTCTGCTGTGAAAAACAGTAAAAATAAAAGTTATTTTAGTAATATTTACATTATTTTCTGTAAAAATTACTGTTTTTTATGGTAAAATTTGATACATTTTTGCCGACAGATCCATGATGCTATTGAAAACAGTAAATTTTCAGGTTTTATGATTGTCACTAAACAGAATCTGAAAATATTACTTAATAACAAAATGAATTTTAATGAAACAGAAGCTGGAAACGGTGGTTTGGGCATAGCCATCGAAGGTCCATGCGAAGCCGCGGTTACGTGCAAAGACAACTACGACGGATCATGCAGCATTGAATATGTGCCAACTGAACCTGGAGACTATGACTTTTCGATTAAGTTTGGAGACCAACACATTCCAGGCTCTCCATTTGTTGTTCCAGTTGAATTGGAGGTAATCTTATGAAACTATAATCAAAGAAACATGTTTAAATCTTTGCGATAATTAGAATACTAACATAAAATAATTATTCATTTTAGTCTACAAGTAATCCAGTAACGGCCTACGGAGACGGTCTAAATCCCGAGATGGTTCGCGAAGGTGTTCCAGCGACATTCGTCGTGGATGCATCAAAAGTCGAACTTTCTCAACTAGACGTGAAGCTAAAGGCCGATAAAGGTCACCTTCAGAAACCCGAAATAAAAGTCAGTCCTACGGGAATTCATGAAGTGACATACCATCCGGCTCCGGCTGGAGCTAACATGCAATTAGACGTGACGTACGGTGGAAAACCAATCAGCGGAAGTCCATTTAAGGTCAAAGTGAATCCAACTTGCGAGCCAAATAAAGTCGTTGTTTCGGGTCCGGGAGTGACTCCTGTCGTTACTGCGTCATTCCCGACGGAATTTACTGTTGATACCTCCAAAGCCGGTTATGGTGATTTGGAAGTTCAAGTTTTGGTAAGTGAATGTCACAAATTAATATTCAATATTTGCATATTAAAAGTACTCAGCAATGATTTAAATTTAAATAAACTAATAAATAAATTGCATTGAATAATTTTAGGGTCCAGATCAAATGCCTCGTAGAGTGAGTATTCAGGACATGGGCAATGATAATTACAAAGTTACTTATCTGCCGGACGATTGCGGTCGTTATAAAGTCAATGTTAAATACGGAGGCAAAGATGTTCCCGGAAGTCCTGTGAATGTGCAAAGCGTGTCTACGGGAAAAGCCGACAAGTGTAAAATCAAAGAAGGCATACAACAGACTTTGGCACAGGGCGAGGAATACTGTATTACAGTTGACACGGAAAACGCTGGCAGAGGTGCCGTTACTTGCCGAATCAGATCGACGAGTGGAAGGTAAATTGAATAGTTTATATTCTTCAAATAAATTTCTGCAAATCCATGGATGTTTAAAATTTAAATGATATTTATAAATGATCTATAATAATACTATTCGTAAATTTACGTAGAGTTTTGAAATATACGTTTTGATTACTTTTCTTGTAATCTTGCAATATATCCAAAAGTGACAAGAGAAATATATGTATTGCAAAGAGTAATGCTATCAAACAAACAAACTGAAGCCAAACAACAATTTGATTGCCAGAAAGTAGGATTATTCAACAAACCAAAACGACAGAATTACATTGCACAATTTTATATTACAATGTTGTATCTAAATTGTAATTGAGTTTTACGCAAACTTTACTCGTTATTACTCATGATGTATGTAAATATTGTTAGTTTTACTAAAATAACACAAAATGACGTCATGTTTAATGAAAGATATTTCTTTTTTGTAGTAATTTATTCCATTTTAATTACAGTACAATAATTTTGTCGAATGTTTACAAAATATTTTCTTAAAGGTAATGACACCAGTTTTCGATAGTGCACCGGTTTTCGACATTTAATATTAAAAATTCTATTTCTGTTCCTTTCTTTCACATAATGTCAAAAACAAGGCTTAAGGTATCGGAAACCAGTGCTTCTACGTTATTTAAAAACGAATAATTTATGATAAGATTATTTGTCGCTTTGAAATAAACAAATTCATCATTTTAAAGCATTTTAAGCCAAATTCAAAATGATTAATTTTAGTTTCTAATAAAATATGACATTATTACGAAAACTTCAGAACTAATAAAATACAATGATTATAAATATATCGTGTTTTCTATTTTATATCAAAATAAAATAGAGACAAAATAAATAAAATAGACAGAAATAAAGTAATTATCGAGTAAAACAATCAGGAAACTATTCACTCTGACACCGTATATTTTATATATTTTATTTGAATCTAGGTCAATTCATCAAAAAACAATTCATCAAAGGTCAATTCATCAAAGAAAATTCATCAAAATACAATTCATCAAATAGGTCAATTCATCAAATCGGTCAATTCATCAAGTAGGTCAATTCATCAAATAGGTCAATTCATCAAATATTTTCTATTTTATTTTATTCAATGGACCTAATACCGTCTATAATATACAATATTGTTATAATTACACATTAATAAGTTTATTAATAAAAAACT
>JABFPJ010005124.1:0-12638 GCA_022817425.1 Gryon sp. ZL-2020
AACAAAGCAAAGTAAACACAACAATCCAAACTAAATAAAGTAAACAAAACAAAACAGTCAAAACAAAGCAAAATAAACAAAACGAAATAATCCAAACACAGTAAAGTAAACAAATTATTCTAAATAAAATAAATATTTTTTCTTTTTATAATTTTATCATCAGATTTTATTACAATATTTTTTCATAAATATTTTAATATAATAGAATTGTATTGTAAATAAAATAGATAAAAAGGTAACGATTTCTAATAAAAAAACTGATTCATATTCTAAACAATTTCAGCTATTTTCTTTGTTTTTTCTTGTACTCGTTTTCTCGTCATTTTTTTTTTTATTGTATCAAAAAGCAAACGCTACCGAGAACTGACATTGTGTCGAACAAGTTTTAGCTTTGTAGGATAAAACGTCACGAAATTATGACATTTCAATGCTTCTTTGGCCAAAGCCAATACTTTTTTTCGATGCTAACCAGAAGTCTATTGCTGGATTAAGTGTACGATTAGAAAGATGTTCGGGTAATTGAACGAGATGTCTATATATAGGGTGACTTCGTACAAACAAGTCGAAGGATAATCATTCTACTATGACCCAGTACCGATCCACTGCGACGCAGTTTTATTTCAAAAAAGAAGAAGAAAAAAAGCAAATTGAAAAAAAAAAAGAAAAAAACGGTCCATATAAACATTCGGTGAACCTGTTACAATTATTAGCCCCGAGGCGATATTTTAAGTAATTAAATAAAGTCAAATGGGGAACCTACTTTTTCTAAAATTACAACTCAATGAAAAAGGAAGAATAAAGAAAACAACCATTTTTGAAGTCAATGTTATTATTTATTATTAGTAATTAATTAATATTTTATTATTAATAATTTAATTATTAATCGAAATTTATTTTTTTACCGTTTTTAATTTTTCAAGAGACACGGTAGTGACTCTGGCCAAGTACAAAAAAAAACGATCGTTTTTTGTGTTATTTTTTTATACATATTTTTTAATATAAATATTCATATTACATTTTTCTCATTCTAGAAATTTGGTTTTTGTATATTTTTTAAAATATGTAATTAAATGTTAAATAAAGTAAATAATACACAATGTAAACAAAGCAAAATGAAAACAAACAAAACAAGCAAAGTAAAGTTAACAAAGCAAAGTAATGAAATAAAAGAAAACAAAGTCAAATAAACACAACAATGTAAACAAACTATTCAAACAAAATAAAGTACATAAAGGACAATGTAAATAAACAAAATGAAAGCTATTTCTTTTGAAATATAACAAAAATATAATTCCAAACTATATTAATCTATTTTTAATAATAAATTTAATTATAATTTAATTATTAATTATATCGTTTATTTTTTTATTATAATTATTTTTATTTATACACCTATATGTATATATATATATATTTGTTTTTACTTTATTTTCCAAATTTTTTTCAAAATTTAAAACGAATAAAACAAAAATGTAAAAAATATCATAAAAAGTCAATTCTAAAAAATTTAAATATTCCACTTTTGTTGTTTTTTTGCGACCAAAAAAAAGCAAGTTTCTCGATGTTGAAAGTGCTTAAAATTGAGCTAATGTTTTGTTGATATGAAATTGCGACACATCATGCACGACAAATGCATAATGCATTTGCGTTCTGGATCATTTATGGAGCAGATAAAATGAATATATTACAGAAATATGCAGAACCAACTGTATATGCATTGCATTTATGCTGTAAAACAAAAGAATTGCAAAATGTGCCGAACATAAGTTTTTCTAACAAAAAAATGTGTAAAAAAATTAAAAAAGTTAAGTTTAGAAAAAAATTGTAATTTATTATTGATTTTTCTAAATGATGAAATGATTTGACTTTTGATTTATTTATTCATTTGAAATTTTATCAATGAAAAGTTGAATTAATATATGTATCTTTTAAGTTACTGTTTTTAATAGGCATTTTTTGTGTAATATATCCCACATTTCATGTGATTTCCTGAGCATTTCAAAGATAGTTAAGAAACACCGTACTTAGCGTAACTTATATTAATGTACGCGTAATTACTATAATTATCATGATTGAAAAACTATTTTTATCTTTTTTCATGCTGAAAATTACAATACAAAATATATTGCATGTATTTCGAAAATATGAATTAAAAAATTCATTTTTTATTAAGTCAAAAAAAATGGGATCGAATTAAAAAATTCCTTGACTTTAAAATAAACGAATCTTAATACATTTTTAATTTTGACAAAAATGCAATGTTTTTTCTTAAAATTAAATTTACAAAAATAAAAGACAATAAAAAAAAATTTTAATTCACTAAAAAATAATTTAAATAAAAGAATAAAAAAATGAATTTTTATAATAAAAGAAAATAAAATTAAATTTAACTTAAATTATATTTAAATTGCAATTTAAATATTTTTTTATTTATTTCTTTATAATTTTTATTATTTAATTCTTCTCCGTGTATGACTTGCTAAGAATGCACTTGATAAGGGGAGCGAGTATTGAATACAAATCGGATTACGATTAGTGACTATGGACCTTCAGGAAAGAGATCGCGAATGGAGAAGGTGTTTTCGCATTGGTATTATATCCACACACACACACATACATAAGACACACACATACACTCAAAGACCATTAATTACAATCATTTCTTGAAGAATCATAAGAGAATAACACTTTTCAATTGAATTCGAATGAAAAAGAAATCCACGTTATGACTAAGTCGTTAGAAACAATAAATTGATTTCTATTTGGAATCAATGATTTGTATTTAATTATTTCTCGTTGAATTGTTACTTTCTCAATAAATAAAAAAAATACTTATTTTACGAAATTTTGGAATGAATAAATGAAAAGAAAAAAAAAAAAATTTGGCGAAAAAAAATGCATGAAAGATTAGTAGGGAATTGATTATCGTAAATTTGTGAATCATTAAAAATAGATTGGCATGACGTAAGTAAGATTATGTGGAAGTGCTAATAATAAAGTCGCACGGTGCGGCACTGAAAGATTCCGTTTTATTGACGGTAGCAATTTATGAATGAAAGTTTGATAAGTGCTGGCAGCGCGGAGTGTAACAAACTCGTTGATCCAGTCGATCCAATTAAATAAAGGCGATAGGCCAATGGCATTAAGGCTGAGCAAATGCGTCTTTTAAATAGTGTTAAGCAATCTTGGGCGTGAGACAAACCGTGATTGGTATCTTTATTATCTCAAATTATGGATTATACTTTTTGACAAAGCGTCAATTTTCGACAGAGAAGGCCAATATAATTACTTAATTGAATCATATTTATGTCCATAAGTGAAAATAAACAATAATATTATTGAGAATTTGGTTTTTATTATGTTTCAAGAATTAGTCTTTGTTTTGTTTACTTTATTTTGCTTATTTTTCATTATTGACTTTGTTTTGTTTACGTTGACCTATATTTATTTTGTTTTGTTTACTTTATGTTTTACTTACTTTATTTTGTTTTTAATATTTTGTTTACATTACAATGTTTATTTTAATTTTTCTTGCGATCACTTTGTTTTGTTTACTTTACTTTATCACAGGACACAGTAGTGTTTTTGGCCAAATTTACTTTTCCTTTGTTGACTTTTTTTCTTCTTTGAATTTTTGCTTTATTTATTTTGTTTTATTTCCAATATTTTCATTTCATTGTTGTTTGTTGTGTTTATTTTTATGTTCTAAATTTAGAAAAAAAGATGATAAATTAATTTATTTAATAAAATATCTTTGTGAATAATGAAAAAAACATGAAAAATATTAATTTATTTATTTTCAAATTTGGTCTAAAATATAGAGGAACCGCTTTCGGCCATCTCTAAGTCTAATGTTTGAATACGCTTAATCGGACTAAACTGTTGCGCATCGTGACGTAAATAAGTTAGTAACAATGTGGCACGAAATGGGCACGGCGATAACGACACGGCATAATGTGATTTGACAAATGATCGGACATCAGGGGGCTCGTCCGCGTGTCATCGGCTCAGTTAAAGCTGGGGCAAACTGCTTGTTAGATCACAATCGCTGCCGCACCATCGCCTCGATCATCCTTCGCCAAAGTCAATGTATATTGCTACACTTTCGCAATCAAATACCCAGCTTGCAACATTTATTCCGCCTTTTTTCATCCTCTTATGATTATTCATCGGGGATCGATTATCAATTCTTGATGGATAATCGGCGATTAATAAATAATCTACTGTCGATTATGAACAGATCATTTATCAATCAATTATACAATCACAATTTTTTTCTTCATTTATATTTTTTAAAGTATTTTTAAGAATTATATTAATAAATCTTGGTAAATTTTAAACTTTTTTAAATTGAATTTTGAATGTATGTGTGTTTATTTATTTATTGAGATTTTTCTACTTTTTAAAAGAAAAATAAAAAAAGTAAACAATACAAGGTCAAATAAACAAAACCAAAAGTAAATTAATCACAACAAAATAACAAAGCAGAGTAAACCAAACACAACAATCAAATAAAAGTAAAGTAAACAAAGCAAAATAAACAAAACAAAAGAGTCAAAACAAAGTAAACTAAACAAAACGAAATAATCAAAACAAAGCAAAGTAAATAAAAGATATAAATAATGAAATGTAAACAAACCAAAGTAAAGTAATCAAAACAAAGTAAAATAAACAAATTAAAGTAATCCAAGTAAAGTTAAAATAAAGCAAAACAAAACAAAATAAAGAAAACATTATAATGTAAACAAAGCAAAGTAAATAATGCTAATTCTTTAGAATTGTTTCAAAACACATCACTTCCAACTAAATCATTTTTTTTAATTATGAATATAAATGTCGAATTTTTGCATACAAGCAATTTTGTAATTAATTTAGGATAATTTTAATAGTACGTTTATTTAGCAAAAACAATGAATAATGGAATACCATTTTCGCTTTGAATAAACTTCACTTTTTGATTCCAAGAATTGAAACGTGAAAACCGACAAACCTATTCATCAATTTGTGCTCTCGACATTTGCGATTTTTCATTTGCAAACGACTTCCTACGAGTAAATATCATCTTGATACAAACATAATTGTTTCTGGGTAATTGTGACGTTGCAGAGTTCAGTTCAACTTTCTTTCGCTGTAACGTGGGTCGAATGTTATTGCGTTTATGTCGGAAAGTGGGCATTTTTTTCGTATATATCACGCAGATTGAAATTCGTAGTTAATCAGTGCTTGCGATTGTGTAATGTGGCCAAGTCAAATCTACGGCATTGTTGCATAACAAATGACGCCCGAAGCAAAATTGAATATTCAAAGACTTGTCGATCGATTATACATTCGAGCGAATGTTCAGGGGTGTTTCATGTATGCATTTAATAATCACTGATTCTGCGAAACTTTTTTTCAGTAGTACACATTTCATTCAATACATGATGTAACACATTCAAAGGGTTGCTTCATTCCATTTAAGTCTTTTTTTTCGCCCGCTTTGATTTTCTTGTAATTTTATTTTTTAAGAAAAGTGGTTTCTACAGACGGTTTTGAGAAAGGAAAATTAAAGATTACAGTTTTTTTCTGCAGGGCACAAAATGGAAATTTTCTCCACCAATCCTTTATCCATACAAAACTAACATCTAAATTAAAAAAATGGGTTTTCATTAAAGAAAAGATATTTTTCTACACAAATTTTTCCAAAAAATGTTAAAACAGTGAGGGCGAAAAAGTTCCTTTTTCGTCCTTACTATGTTTGCCCTCATGAAAAAGTTCCCTTTTTTGCCCTCACTAAGGAAAGCGAAAAGGAACTTTAGGTAAGGGCGAAAAAGTTCTTTTTTTACCCTTCTTAATGAGAGGGCGGAAAAGTTCCTCTTTCGCCCGCACTAATATAAATCTCAAAAAATGGCTTTTAAATAAAAAAATTACGGTAAAATGCAAACATTGCAAGTATGTAATTTATTGTATAATGCATAACTGAAAAAAAATTGTTGCTTCATAGGACTTTTTTCTGAAACGCAATGGCACATTATTGCATATAAATAGACTTATCGCTATTAGATTGGAAACTGCAAAAAAAGCTTACAATAAATCGCGAACAATGAACGATCGAGGGTCATTCTAAGGGGAGAAAGTTAACTTATCGAGCGAAATGGCATCGAATATACGTGAAATAGTTGAACAATGTGTTATCTGCCCTCGGGCGAAATCCACAAGATGTACATCGAGAAATAAAACGATTTTTTAAATCAAATTAACAATTTAGATGGTAATTTTGACTATTTAAGATTTTTTTTTGCAGTATAAACATTGCGAAAATGCGCAGTTTTCTCACAAGCGCAACGGCAAAGTGCCGTTCTATAACGTGTGTTCGCGCATTCGACAATAAGAGAAAATGCCATTGTTAAGTTATGAGAATCATTTTACATTATTGAAACAAATTTAGCCGGCATCATTAGTGTAAAACATTGTGAGCCATTGTACGAAGACACCTTTGCTTAAGCAATAATAATCAGAAAAAAGTAACTTTCTATAAAAAAAAAGAAAATAAAAATAAAATGGTTTATTAGTGTGTTTGTTGTGATTTGGGGTTATTAAAACAACTCATCAATTTTGTTTTGATAAAAGTTTAATATTGGAAATTGACATTTGTACAAAAAAGGTGCCTAACAAAATTTTACAATCAGTTGATTCATTTAAGGAAAATATGCGTATTAAGCAAGAAAAAATTCAATTAATTACGAAGAAATAATTAACGTACCTTTTGTAATGACAAAATGTAAGAGAATTCCAGTGAAAATAACAATGTAATAATTGTCGATGACGCAAAAAGTTTATATCAATTTAGATACAATTTACATACTTTTTCGCACCAAAATAAACAACCTTTTTGACTGTTTTGTATGTTTATAAATAGACATATTCAAAATAAAGTATTGTTGAAAGTAAACAATACAAAAGAAAGAGATAAAAATAAAAACAATCTTATTATTTTTATTAGTTTTATTAAATTATAAAAATCATAAACGAAATTCTGAAATTTTGAATAAATATTAAAAATTAAAAGTGAAGAATTTGTATTAAGAAAAAATGAGTCTATGAAATAGACAAAGCGAGATTGAAATGCATGCAAAAAAGCATTAATAAGCAAGCAACGTTTATTCAATATCGTTTATCGTAAAGAACACGTGTGTGACGATATTCAGGTTAATATCAGCCGATATTGTAGATGTAAAGTAAACGATCTAGTTGTTCCAATAAAAATCATTTTATGCACAGTTTAGCATAGCGCTTGTTAAAAATTCATCTTTTATTATTGTTGGCATAAATTTATGGTTATTTTTCTTTATATACTCATTTTCGTTTGATCGTAATTAGTAAAAAAAATCTTGTAATATCTCATTTTCAAAAATTAAACAATTTTTTTTTCATTCAAAAAATAAAAATTGTATATTTTCTGAAATATGCAACAACTTAATATTCAATAAAGTAAATAATGCAATGTAAACAAAGCAAAGTAAACAAAGCGAAGTAATGAAATAAAAGTAAACAAAGTCAAAGAAACACAACAATGTCAACAAAGTATTGAAAACAAAATAAAGTAACCAAAACATAAAGTAAATAAACAAAACGAAAGTTAATTCTTTAGAACTTTTACAAAAATACAATTCCAAACTATAATAATCTATTTTTAATGATAAATTTAATTAATAATAAATAAAACAAAAATAAATACAAAAATTAGTTTATATTAAAATGAATTTAATTAAACATTTGTTTAAATCTCCTAACTTTGACTACATTTTTTTGCTTTTGTTATTGAATTGCCATTAAAAATAATAAAAATGAAGGCATTGTTTTTGGGGAGTATAATTATTTATGAATGAGACAGATGTGAATTTTGGTGCGGCGGCTGACAAATGAACAGCAAAAGCAGGTAGGCTGCGTGAAGTAGGTAAAGGCATGCACGAAGCGTGTACTCTTCTCGCGCGTTCTCCTGTTCTGCGGTACCAGCCGCGCAGCCTGGCACGAGAACAGTGCACTTCATAGACCGGGGACTTTCCCCTGCCCCTCCCCGCCGTCGCGGCTTCATCCGCGAGCGCTGCCTACCTTCAGCATGCCTTCCTCTCCGACCTACCTGCTTCTCCAGCCTTCCATGATTATTAGAATCGACTCAATTCCAAACACTCTTAACTTCAACATTCGTCATTCGTCAGATCAAAATATCCACAATCTTAGAATATAAATATGGAAAACAAACCCTCGCGGATAAAAATTATATATACAAAATATATATTTTAGTGTCATTTTTGCCGCTTTTTATATATAGGAAATATACATTTTATATATAAATATATTTTAAATATATATTGAATATATACAATAAATATATATTTCATCTAAAAAATAAAACATTAAATAAAAGAAAAATGATAATAAAAAAATGAATTATATTTAATATATAATAATATTCATTTTTGTATATTTTGGAATAAAAAATTGCAGTAAAAAATGCACTGAAAAGGTAATACAAGAAGAAAAAAAATGTAAAGAAAAACAATTAAAAAAGATGAATGCATCCATTTGAAGAAAAAGTCTAATTATGGGATTTGCGTTAAGAAAGTAAGAATGTATGTAAATGTATATATGTATATATATGTACAGAATAATTACTGTAATCGTATTTGGTCATGAAGAATTACATTTTGCTCGTTTATTATGCAAGCTTGTGGAGATGGACGAATTTTCACTCATTTTCCAACTGACGCCAGATATTTTCTTTCGTTTGCCATTCATACGTGTGAATAATACCGGCACGTGTTTTTCTTCGGTTATACAATGTTTCATTGACGTAATTCAAAGTCAAAATTATTTGTATATTCTTTTCTTCAAAGACAATTTCTCGACTATTTCATCAGTTTTAGATTTTCTTAAGATTTTTTTAGAAATTTTTTTCTGAAAAAAAAAGAAGCCAGTGCCATGTTAATGCCATGTTAATGCCATTTTAATGTCATGTTAATGTTATGTTAATGCCATATTAATGCCATGTTAATGCCGTTTTAATGCCACGCCAGTGCCATGCCAGGGCCATGCCAGTGCCATGCCAACTGATAATAAAATGGGGTGGAAAATGGGTCATTTCATTTTTTGATCACAAAGAGCATTATACATTAAAATGTTATGTCGCGTTACGTGAGAAGGCGATATACAGTTGGCTTGCAAATCACATTCAAATAGTGTTTGCATCCTCGGTGGGATTTGAAGGATACGCGATTGACATTGCTGAAATTGTTTGCTATTATTCTGATTTACACGCGAGAATGTGAGTGCTTTGTGCATCGTCATTTGAAAGAGAAAGTGAGAGAAAATGTGTATGCGAGTGAATGAATTGCGATTGTTATGGCGCCGATCGTACGATTTTATCAGCTGACCATCTTTCTTCCTTTTGGACCACTCTCAATGCGCAATTATCGTTAAAGTCAAACCATTGGATGCTCATAATATATACATATATATGTATATATATATATTATAAGATTACACCGGTTTGCAGAATTAATATCTACGTTACGCTCTAATAATAAGTACGTGCGTTTCGCTGCATACAGGATACAGAAATGGTCCGGCATTTTTTGACGCATCTTCGTTATTTGACTTCATTAAGCAAGTTAGACGTGATTTTAGATTGTAAAATGGCTTGTTAAGTAATATAAAATTAAGTTAAAATATATATATTTATATATATATATTATGTATGGAAAAATATATATCGAATTTAATATAATTATAATATATTCAATAATATATTGATAATTATGTTTATATATGGTCTACATTTTATATATGATTATATATATTATATATATGATCGATATATGACTATAATATAATCAATAATATATTAATTATATATTGATCATATATTGGTCATATCTTACCAACACTCCTACGAAACAAACATATATATGAAAATGTATGCCGAAATATGCATGAAAAAATTGCAATAAAAAATTAGATTGAAAATTGCATTGAAAATTGTATTGAAATGTGCAATAAAAAATTGTAGTAAAAAATGCATTGCAAACTTGGAATGTAAAAATGGCAGCAAAAAGTGTAGTGAAAATTGGATTGAAAAAATGCATGAAAAGATGACAAATGACAAAATGCATTTTTATCATTTCTGTGAAATGATAATACAATAATATAATAAAAAGTGATGAAAGTCACGGCTAATTGGTTTCGGCTGGGTTTTTTGTCTGTTTTTGGATGCACCGTATGAATGCGGGTACCTAGGCTTCTCGACCTAGAAAAATGGAAGCGTTTGAAAGTTAAGTTAGGGGCACCGTTACGGGCTTATTCTGTCGACGTCTTGTTTTCTTTTCCGCTATCGCGATTCGTCACGAACAATATCCGACACTTGCTTTTTGTTCGACCTATAAGTCTAACTGTCCAAAAGTGACATCATTTTCTTCTTCTTCAATGCATTTAAGAAATATTTAATATATATTTATTTTTATTATATTTTTTATTTTATTATTAATATTTTTATTATTATTAATTGTAATTATCGTAATTTATAATAATTAATAATTTAAACTAAATTTAAATTTACATTAATTATTATTATTAAATTAATTAATTAATTAATTAAGTTAAATTAAATTAAACATTAAAAATAAAAATTAAATGTGTAAATTAAAAATAATATAATATTTAATTTTATTAATTACAAAATACAAAATTATTTAAATTAATTATTTACTTATTGAATTTGTTGATTTTCAATTTCTATCGTAAAAAAAATAAAAAAAAATGAATCGTATTAAAGAAAGTGAAATGAAAGAAAATGACTGAAAATAGTTACAGGATGTTCGTATATATTTATTCATGAAGTTACATGAAAAAATACATTATATATATATATACATATATATGAAATTTTATATGAAAAAATGCATTGTATATATATAGTGGATTAGTCGGTGAGATTGTGTATGGGATTGAAATATAGCATAGCCGAAGCGAGAAGGCATTGAACCTTTCACCTATCACGCCAGGAATATTGCTCATTCTGATCTATCTAACGCTTATGTTTCAGCCGATGCAATGGTCTGTCCGATGGGAATGTTCAAATGTCCCGAAGGAAAGTGCATCCCGGGACTCTGGGTGTGCAATTATCAAAAGGACTGTGAAAACGGGGAAGACGAATTTCAATCGTGTCGTAAGTATTTGCAGCCTCATTGCATAGTCAAGTTGGCTCTTTTCAATCTTTATGAGATGACTTCAAATCAACAAAAATCATTCGCATTTTCTTCTCCATCATTTTATAACAAAATTATACGCAAAATGCCGTTTAAAGTAATAACGTATAAGGCAATAAATTGTCAGCGAAAATGTAATCAAATAAGTTAAATCTCTTTTTAAATTACAATTTTAAATTTAAATTCAAATTTAAAAATAACCGGCATTTTGAAAAATGCAAATTTTAATGATAAGTTATAAGTCATTTTTAATGTATTTTTGATTTTAAAAATGTGGAAAAAATAATTTCTTTTTTATTTTTCATTAAAGTTTTTTACATTCTATTTTTTTTTTATTTTTATTTCAAGTTTTTTAAATTATTCAATAACGTAAATCAATTTTTAAAATGACTTTATAGTCATTGTATTAAAAATTTAAAATCATAAAACCTGAAAAAATGGAATGCAAAAAAGTAACTATAAAAACGAATAATTTTTCTATTTTCCTGTTAGGATGAAATAAAAATGCGATTTCCACGGATTAACTGAGAAAACGATTTCTGAAAAAGCACATAAAAAATACAGTTATTATCTCATTTAATTGAACAATCACATTTAAAGATTCAAATTAAGTTTGCTTTTTTTCTTAATCTGAATTTTAATTTAAAATAACTTTTATATTCCATCTTAAAAGGATTACGTTTCATTATGCAAATCCATTTCTTAAGACATTTATTATATAAATATATCAATTAAGTTTTCCTCATTCGTGTAATCTTATATTTAAAGGAAATAAAATGAGAATGTAAATGTGAAATTTACATTCTTATTTTATATATAATTTATTTAAATTATAATTTGTAATGTAATTCAAAGTTGAATTCAAAGTAAAAAGTAAATATGTTTAAAGTGAGTTTACATAATTGTTTAATTATTTGTTGTAAAAGTGATTGTTAATTAATGAGACACGTAATAAAATAAAGGACTTCCGTTTCGGCCCACGCATGGAATTTTTCGACACGTCTATTGGCAAGGCATTGACAATATAATCTGTTAGAATGCAATCAATCGTCGCGTCTCAAGTTCGGAATTCATTATAATAATCATTGTAATTTATATGTGTCTTAATGTATATTTTATTGATACGCACACACAATCGATAAATATTCATTTATTTTTACACTTTTTCTAATTACTGTAATATGCAATCGATAAGTGCTTGAAGTCCTTGAAAGCATCTCATTTAATTATCTTTGTCATTTTTTATCCTCTTTTTGAATTACTTTTGACAAAAATTAACTTAAAAAGTCTACTTTTTAATTTTTACATATTTTTGTACAATTTTATTTCGAAGTATTCATATTTTTTAAGGTTAAATATTAAAGAACTACAAACCTGACATAACCTCAAAAACAT
>JABFPJ010005125.1:0-12637 GCA_022817425.1 Gryon sp. ZL-2020
TTGCTATTCCGTATCACAAATTTTTCTATAATTCTAGTATTTTGAAAGTAAACAGATTTGTAATAATGTAAACAAAATATTTCTATGACAGCGCTGCTGTACAGTATAGTAATTTTTAATGTAATTTTATTTTGCGTGTAAGAAAAATTCAAATGGAGTTATCTGTTTTTATCTTTTAACCACAGATATTATGTATATTACGTAATTACGTTCAACGTTAATGTATAAAGTTTGAATTTTATATAAAAAATACGCATATATGTATGAATATAGTATTATTTTTAATGTATATATTATCTATATTATATGATGATTGAATATTTTTGCAAGATACATTTGATCATTTGACAACGAAGAAAAACCATTTTTTATGTTTCACCAAAATATATATAACTACTATATCATATAGGAAAAATATAAATATTAATTTTCTACGTGTACTGCTTTTACAATTCCAATTTTCGTATTTGTTATTGCAAAATTAATAGTTACAAAATATCCGTCCCGTTGTATCATACCAAAAAATGTATTATTTATTCCGAAAAATCGTGTGAAATATACAAGAACATAAAAAACTCGAAAAAGAAGTTTTTAATAAAAATGGACTTATATAAGCAATTGAAACCTAGGTGGCGTTATCGAATACAGTTGAAAGCCGCAACAACGTACGTTGCCACATTCAATCACAGAATCAATAGCTGGACATTGTCCGGAATCGATCGATCATATCGATGTCAACCTCGTTTTGACGACTGAGACTTACAGCTGTATCGGGATGGTGCGCGAAATTAGCAATCGACCATTTGCTCTCTTCCTTCTCTCTCATCTATCGATTTGAAAGACGCAATAATGTTTCGAATCCATTATCGTATAACGAGTTTTGAAATGTGGTCGGATAAACACGAATGGACCACGGTGGTGGCTCGACAAATGATGAAATCATACAGAGATTTGGTCTTTGTACTCCGACCCAAATTAATGTACGAAATACGGGTTTGAATGGAATCGTTGATGTTCACAGGTCACGGCGCCGAAGTTCAGCTTCGTCGGAATTCGCTTTATTCCGTTCAGACTGGCGTATACAATAGTCTGCTAACAAGTTATAGTCAACCGGCCAAGTTTCCACGGTCGGCCGACAAATTTCGGCAAATATTATGCGCAATAACTTGTCTTTGAAAATTCCGAATGTTTGGGTGTATTTCTTTTCTTGTCTTAATAACAAACAATTGACGTAACAATGAATAAATAAGCAAACAAACAGGTGCAAGAGAGAAATGGAGAGAGAGAAACAAACAATAACATATAAAAATATAAATATTATGTTAACATATACTTGTGTGCAATGAAATGTAAACATAAACAAAGTTTGTTTACATTTACTATTACATTCTTGCAGCAAATTGACTTCATTTCTGTTATACTTTCACTATTAGAACCTGTTTATTCGATAGTTTCTTCGCTATGAATTGAAAAAAGAGATAAAATTTCTGAACAAGAATAAACTGTATATCTATATATAGTCAAGTTTTGCCTCATAAGAACTACAGGATAAATAGAATTGCAAATTAAACATCTTGGCATATTAAAATCCACGATCACAATTTAGTCGACTTTTTTAAATTTAATCAAATAACGAAAACAAAACAACGGCATTATTTAACACTCTTATTCGTCTTGTTCACATATAAACGAGTCCTTCTCTTTTGCAGATTGTCTCTCAACGCCGTTATGACCACGGGATAACAACTCTCTTTTGTGTCTTTCTTCGCTTTAGAAAAAAGACAAATTGAAAAACACACAATACAATTTTTCCTCTACTGACGACACCTGGCGAAGACAGGCATCAGTTATCCATTATTAAGTAGAGGACTACGGTAAAGCTCTCTCAGAAAAGTCGATAATACTTTTAATGTTTGATGAAAATCTGTATAGAAAGTTCAAAAACTGCACCACATTTTTCTTGAGAAACTGAATTTCTTTATAGAAATTAAGATAAAAGCATTTTCTAGTGAATAAATGGGGAAAAGTAACCTCAAAAAATTAACGTTTATTTGTGATAAATTAAAAAGTATTATACACAAACAAATATTTAGTTTGTTTATTTTTTAGTAGAAACACGTTAATAATATAAATTTGTTTTACCAAAATTCCTCCTTCTATAGAGAAGGAGAAAAATAATATATTAATATAATTAATATAATAAAATATAATAAAGAAAAGGAGAAGAATAACGTAATTTTACTTACGTGATTCTTCTAATAACTTATGCTGCATTTTGGTTATTCAAAATATAGCAGTTCAATATTTTAAGGTCTCAATTTGTCACTATTTATATCGCGATTTCCATGATTTTCTTCAATGAGATTTTGTCAGTCCCTCGTAAAGTCTCTTTGTTGTCATAACTCGGATTCCGATCGCTGATCATTAATTTGACTGAACATCTTACCTGCAACAAAAGAAAATAAAATAGAAATTACTAGGGGCTATAATTTTTTTTAATAAAAAATTCTGTATATAAATGACCCTTTAAACTGATGCCAAACAAGATAATGTGATCAAAATGTTATTAATTGTATATATCACACATTTTGAGAGAAAAAATAGGCCTTTTTACAAGACTGTTAGGTTGTTTTTATCTAAATTCTTAAACAATTGAAGTGAAACCACTGTAATTTGAATAGTCCGGCTGTTTACAAATTCAGAAACTGCTGGATTATAAGTTCACATTACTTCATATTAATTCAGTTGTTTTAGCATGCGCAGTATTAGCCGTTATGACCCGCTTTTTTCTTAGTACACGACCATCTCGATCACTGTCTTCTGTAAACAACGTTTCGTTCAGAACTAATATACTTCAGTTCTACAGATTTTTCTTAATTTATCGAAAGTGTTTTTTAAGTTTGTAAATGTATTTTAAGTTTGATATTATATTTTTTACCATACTCGAAAAATACATGTTATTAATATTTTTATACAATCAAATTACGTTACAAAGGGAAAGTCTTTGAGATGGTACATGTACCCTAAGGGAAATTGCCAACGCAGACATACTGGTCAATACTGGCTCAGCTCTGGTGACTGATTATGCCTTAGGATCAGTACTGGGCCAGAGCAGGACCAAACTGTTCGTTTCCCATAGGGTAAGAGTGGCATAGGAAGAGTAATGGAGTTTCATAGGGAGTCATAAGGATCACCAATGAGAAGTCCTATTTTAGATGATAGTACTATTATGCTGTATGCGACTAAATGCGATGACTCATTCAATTCTTTAATTACAGTATATTTTTATATACAGAATAATTTAAATTCAACTAAACATTAACCAAATTTTCTTTAATTTAACATTTTGACTATACTATAGGAAATTTCATGTCTAAAAATTGTCTCAAATTATAATTTTACAAGTTATTTCTGGATAAAAGCTCAAAAGATAATTCATGTCCATCTATAATGTAGAAATTCAAACGAACAGTAAGAAAAGCTGGTTCACTTTGGTTGCAAGTTCTACGTCTCGGACACATTCTTTTGCCAACTTCCAAGCATTTGCTATGTCATAAAATAGCTCATCACGTGAGACACTTCACAACAGTTTTGCCGCGTGCGATCGTAACCGTTCATCTGAGTCAGACACTTTCGACAGTGAACTGGTAAAATAACGACGAAAGATGAAAAGAACTAGATAGTGGGGAAGGGGAGGAAGGAAAAATACGCAAAAGGAAACAAGTACGTCGTAAAATATTGAATGCAAAGTATGAAAGATGAAGCAAACGACATCTATCGTATACACTTTATTTTTATAGTTTCGCTTGGATAAATATTGCACTTTCACATTGCACATTTTCTTCCACAGATTTAGATTATAATTTCCATCTTGCTATTCGTCAACCGACTTTTATGTAATATATATATAAGTACGAACTGTTCTTTTCTTCTTGGTTAGTTATTAGAAAAAATGTATCAATGTTTATTATCTATTAACCCATTAATATGACCAGTTTTAGGTAATTTCAAAGTAGAAAATTGTACACCACTATTCTACTTAAATTAAGACCTTTTTAACGGTCAGAAAAAAGACCTGAAGCGTCTTGAAAGTAATTTCAGAAGCAACTTAACGCAAGACATTTGTTTTTACGTCGAGTGCAGTGTCGTTTGCTAACGAAAGTAATGGTTAGTGGGACAAGTTTTAAAACTCCTTAATTCGAATCCTGACAGACTCTGGGTTAAAAAAGTAGAAGCTTCGGCGATATAAAGATAGCAACATTCTTTACTAAGAAGATTATTGTTTCATGTAAATATGCTTAAATGCCGTGTTATCAGCGTAAAAAAGTTGTAAAAGATTTAAATTAAATCAAACTTTGTTCGTTTCGTATATTTTTTTGAGAAATCTTGTTCCTCTAAAATTTGCCCGATTGATTTTTGTTTATCAACATATTCAGTTTGTTAAAAAACTAACTTTTATAATAATAAGGTTTTATTACTGATTTACTGCTTCTCATTCAACTTTAGATGAATACATTTTTAAGTGTATATACATCATCTAAAAAATTTAAAATAAATCGAGTAAGACACTTAAACGTTTTCTTTTTGATACTTGAAAAATAACTTTTGCAATTATTCCATTAATATAGCGTTACTTAAATAACGGTTAGCAAAAATTTTTTTAAGTGTTATGAATCTGGTATTTTACAAGTGATTTTATGTTATCTCATAACGTGAAAATAGAACAAAAATATTTTGTGTGAAATAATGATTCTTATCTCATAATTTGCGAAACGGCAAAACACGTCACAAAATGTTATCGAGATCTTAACCAAACAAAACAAAGTAAAATTAGAGGAGAATATTGACTCGACATATGAATTATTTATTTGCATCCGTCCACTAGAACTCAGACTATACATGTCGACCGAGTTACAGTCCGAAACTGATACAAATGTCATTGATTACTTTTTCCAATTTCACGACACAACATAATTGTACACAATTACCCTTTATAACAACAACAAAAGAAGGGCAAAATTGCGCCAATTTTGTTGGAGCGTTTTGAAATAAGGCTGAATATTTACAAACGATGAGTACATCGATTTGTCTCAAGACGCTAGCCATAGTAAAGAAGAGGCTATGTATGCGCAAGCTTGCAAGTCTTCAAAGAGTTTGTTATTTGAGTATTTAAATCATTAGTGTGCGCGGGAAGAAGTAATGAAAGGAACCGGTATAATAGAAGATTACTTTGCATTCTCCGTTTCAAAAGGGAGACGGAATATTGTAACATTTTTGTAAAGAACACGCGAGCAAATATAATTATACCAAACAAGACGTTAGGGGAAAGAACATATTTTTTCTCTTTTTATTCTATTTTGAACTAATATTGCAGTTTAAGTTATCTTTAAATCACTAAAGAAACACCGGAAACGAAGATTTCGATCCAATGAATATTCAATTAAAATGAATAGTTTAACTTGCAACTGAAGAGACGTAACATGAGTAAAAATACTCGACAACTAGAAGTAATTTTACAACAAGATTTTCAAGGATCACGTATATGTGTAAAAACACTCAATTTTGAATATAATTGTATATAAATATACACTCAGAGTCATATAATATAGATTTTTAGTATACTTAACATAAGTTTTTACTATGTGTCATGCACTCTCAATAATATTAATTATACGCCAAGAATATTGTCTTCATGTTGCGATTCCTTATTTTGTAATCAGAATCCGCTTGACACACGCGGATTGTCTTTCTTAACATAATGGACACAGATAATTCGCGCAACGTAACCTTAAATAGGTTAAGTTTTCTGCATTTAATCTGTACGTCAATTGATTTTCCTTTTGTCACGTGAGGAACAAACATAAAATTATGTTCTATCTCTCACAAATAGACATCCTCGTGGCAAAATAATACGAAGAATTTTCATTTCTCTCATGCAATTCTTTTCATAACAAACGGATATTACTAAGAGTGTAGTAAATATTCATATAAAATGTACCAACTAAAATTTAACTTATGTAGAAAAATATTGTTTTAAATTTCCTTAAATATTATTTTATTTTTCAATAATAAAGTACAAATACTATATGCAGGAAAATTCAAAATGTTATTTTGCTATATGTGCATATGTTTTGATTTTACTTATTTAAAATGAAATATTTCATGTTTACATTGGACAAACATCAAACAATAAATAATTATTATTTATAATTGTGTTTTTTACATAAAATGTATACATAAAAATGTGCATATTAGAGAAGGGCCACTATGAGCAATTACCTATATTCGTTATTAAAGAAATTCTGTGTAACTGTTTAATTTATTACTTTTTTATATGAAATGTTCTGAATGACATATGAATATAAAAAAAATATAATAATTAGAGCATGTCATTATTAAAAAATATGTGATTCGAATTTGTTATATGTTTAAGATTTAAATTTCAGCGACTAAAATATTTCAGTTTAATATCAGTAAATCATCTTGTGATTAAATGATTTTAACTCAAACTAATAATGTTAAAAGTCCGTATGCCAAAGATAATACGATATTGTTTGAACTATGAAAGTTTAATTTTCATAAACAGGAACTTTAGAACTTGGTTGAAATCTGTTATCATGTTAGATAATATGTTAAATTGTATAAATCTAATAAGTGTACTAACTTACTTACTGTAAGTCTTTATGTTATATTTGTAAGAAGCTTCGTGAATCGTGTAATGTGTAGTTTACATGCACAAAGTCAATGATATAAAGCCTTGAATTTTATTTGTTATAGATTCAGCGATACGAAATATTGACAGTATTGAGATTCTACTGTTTATATTTGGCCCATACAGTTTTTTACGCTTATCATTAATAAATATAGAACTATTTATAACTTACATTTCTTATAAAATGGATTATCTTTGAGAAGTAAATAATAAAAGCTGTATGAAACATACGTTAAATAAAATAAGAAGCTAAAATAAGTTATATGAGAAAAAACTGTCACATTTTCAATGGAATATATTATATTCCAAAATAAGCGTTCGATAATCCCGTTATCCGCGTTAAAATGGCTACAACTTGACTATCGTTCAAATATATTGTACAGGTAAAAACTTTATATAACAAAGTGATTTTCAAGAGCCATTCTTAAAGTTGTCTTTGGCCAAAAAGCTTAATTAAAAATCCATCAAAATCAACTGAAAATGTGCATAAAAATTCGAATGCCAATTAAATTTAAGCAAAGCCCTCGAATTGATTTGCATTTCGAAAGTTCAACTTGTTGAATGCAAAGAAGAACACGGTGGCCTTTGCTTTGATCAAAAGTGGTTTGGTTTTGTGGTTTTCTCAATACCTACAGAATGAAAAAAGAAGAAATATTTGTACATGACGAGAGATCTGCATCTAACGCAGAATCAACTTTAATAATAAGCACTCGTTGCAATTTTATGCCGAAGGATGGCGTACTCGGCGTGCAGAGGGCGTCACTCTCGGCCAACAACAAGCGTGTTTGCGTCAAGAGTTGTCGACACCCGAGAATCTGAGTTTCCCATTTCTCTCGCAAACACGACGTGACAGAAGAAGTCAAAGGCTACTTGCTGGTACTTTGAACTAGAATGGATTTACTCGATGAATACAGCCGAATGAAAAGTTCTTCCCTTCTCGTCATCCCTTCCCCATCTCTCATTATGCCATGTGCACTCTACAAAATACGCCAACCACTTTTTTACAACTGGAAATCAGATCGTCATGTTTTTGTTATCATACATGAGAATGCAGCATAGTAAACATTTCAATGTATTAAATGACCTAAATTACTATTAATGACCGGAAGATAATAAAGAACTGTTTTTTGTCATGTAACACTTACAAATACAATAAGAAAAGTATTAGAACGATATAAAGTTCGGTTTCTTTACAAAAACGAGTTCCGTCAGAATTATAAAATAGCTCTTTTTTAATAGAAAACAAATTATACCAGACAATTCTTTGCTATGTAGAGAAATTTCGTGATATATTTTATTCTCCATGATGTTGTAACAAAATCGTATATCCCTGAGTATAATGTACACAAAATTGCTACTCCGTATTTTCAAATTCTTTGGGTCCATTGATAAATCACAAGAAATTCGTTGTGTTTATAATGTTTTGCAAGAATTATATACATTTATTAATGAACAAAAAATTATTGCTACAATACAATTTAACTCGTGATTAGTAATGACAAGAAGTAGTAGTAGAAAAATGAATGTACATCACTATGGAGACTCTATAAAATCTCCTACTGAGCAAACGTGGTCTAGCGGGCCTTTTATGGGGCTAAGTTACATATCCAACAACAGCCTAAACAATTGTTACTAGGGATAACTGACGATCGGGAACGAACTTGCAAGGGTAGAGTTACATAAATTTTGTGAATAAAGAAAACTAATTATATATAGTATATCAATATTGTTGGAGCATAAATTGCCGACTGAGCTGTGCTTTAGTGGCCTAATCGGTAATCTAATCGACACATAATAGCTTTTTGTTATTATCCCACAACGTATCATTTTTTAGTTCTTATGGAACTATCTTTTATAACTGAAGCTGTCTTTATATATCAACTTAATTATATGGTATTAATAAATATTTTACCTGAATGTTATAGACCAAAAAAAGCTCTGAGATAATTTTTGGAAATGCCATTTTTACCACTTGAATTGCCGTTAGTTTTCTCTGCGTGTTTAGTCTATTTATAGATCAACAAGTTGACAAAATAAAGCAAACTCTTAAAATATACTACTTTTAAGATGAAATTTATGAATGTACTTTTTAAAATTATTAATGCTTAAATAATGATAAAATATTTAATTTATTAATGTTAACATTCAATCTCCTATTTTGTTTTTTTGATAAGAATATATATCTCAATGTAACGTATGAAAAATACTATAAACTGTTATTTTCATAGTATTTAACAAACAATTAATTTTGCACTTTTCTTGTTTAATCGGAAAACTTGTTTTTTTTCAATTCAAAATATACATCGAGATATACAACTACATGAACAAGATTATTTTTCTTTTTGAAATATTGACTCCAGATGTCACAAGTTAAAATATATCCAATTGACATATTCTCAAGTCTACTTTGTATTGCCAGTCAGTAGTTGTGTGCGTACAGATGGTGTTAGTTAATGCAACTCGTTGTACCTCCCTAGTTTTATTATCTTATTCCCTCCAGATGGCATTCATTCGTTAACATATCAAATTGATGTTACCGATATAATGGAATAGAACTGTAAAACCACTTTCATAAATGAAGTTGCATTGTGTATAGTTTGAACATAAAAATAGTAAAAAAAAAGAATAGAGAAGAAGAAAATAAAATGTACATCTTATATTATCCCTCATATTTGGAACACACCAGTATAACTGAGATGAAAGAGATTACTTATAAAAATGATAACACCATCGATTCCCAATATGGCGTTAAGAATAGAACAGAATCTATATCAAGATTCCGTGTTACACATCTAATTCAGAAAGTAGGATTTCACACAGAGTGTTTGTACACCAACAGACGACATACTTTCAATTTCCCTCTGCAAAATAAAACTACATGGAATCGGGCGTTTCCAACAATTGCATCTTTTAATCAGAGGGCTTTTTGATGATGTGTTTGTTCTATGGTACGCTTAGTCTCACTAGCACACAACATTTAAAATCAACTTTTTCTATCAAATTCTTTATTCGTTGAAAATTCGTTCTATTAAAAAGAAAAGAAATTTGAAACCTGCTTTTTTTCGGAATGCCGACTAGTTAGAAAGCTCTCTTCGTAGTTATAAAAGTTCAGTTCTAACTAACCGTACAATACATGCGTCCGTCTTCATCCAATCAAAAATGAATTTTCATTGTGAACAATCGATTGATTTAGAACCACGTTAAATGCACCTCTTGACTGTCTAAATAAGGCAGCTTTCTAAGTTGTATTTGCTCAACATATGAGAGAGGGAGACGAGACAAACACGTGGTCGATAAACTGAAGGCCAACTTTCGAACAACTGTTAATCGTTGCCCATCTACTAACTGCAAAATTGCATGAACTAATACTGCGACACTGATATCATATACTCATTCGATACTTGACTAAACGTATCAATTTGATTGAGATACATTGACGTGCCGGATAAGTTTTCGTCGTTATATTGTACTTGTTTGGGAATTATATCATTAAAAATCCTTTTTGCGTGTATCGTTTCGTTTACTTTGCGATTGTATTATACAATACTAACAATAAAATTCGTGCATTCCAAATTGATATTAAAGTAATTCAATATATATGTGAAGTAAAATGTGGGAATCAAAACTGTATGAGAATTTTTAAATAATTGTTGGAAAAATATTGTTTTATAAAAATTTGATTAATTGTCGAGTATTTACACAAAAAGAAATATATTGCTAATATAATAGTTCTGATTACCAACTTATATATTTATTTGTGGAATTATACATATCTTATATATACTTTGGATCTATAGTTTGCAAATAATTTCTGCAATATATTTTAATAAGAATAGACGAAAATGCACGGAACGAAGCAAATATACGACTATTCTATATATTTTGCAATCTAATGTATTTAATGTTTAATTTAAGTAATTGAATTGCAGATCTTAAATAATTACAGTAATATATTATTTATTCAATTAGTTAACAGCTTGAAATCTATATTCCGTACTGTGCAAAGCTAATTAAGTTATATTAATATATAAATATAATATTTCTTCATAATTAATTTTATCTTGATTCTTGAAGACTTTTTTGATTCTACTATCTATATATTTAACAAAAAATAACAAACAAATAAGTTTGCACCGTAAATGAACTATTTATTATTTATTTGTAACATGTAATGTAAAAGTGAATTATATATTTGAAACAAACAACTTAACTTCTACACTCCACACATTTATTTTATACAAAAAGTTCAAATATGAATATTAATTTATGGCATTGAATAAGATTAAATTTGAACATTTAAATGTAAAAATATCAAACTTTCAAGTGGAAACGTATCGAATGCCCATAGTTTTTTTAAACATGATCTTTTTCGTTATTCTGTTTTAATAATATTAATGTTTTATCTTATAATTTTTATCTTTTTCTTTCAATAGTTAAATCTTCCTTCTTCTCTTTTTCATTTCTTATTCATTCTAATGTATTAATTATCTCCAAAATTTAGACTTTTCTATTCGACTTAATTATAAATATTAAAATTATTGGAGTTTCAAAATTTCCTTTTTTTGTTAATTAATTCTTTTTTTAATTAGAGAAAATGTGTATCATAACACAGCGTGCAGTTTACATGCCTTTGAATACTAAATTAGCATAATTTGAATAATTGATGATCGGTTAATACATTATAATTCGTCGTTTGCATTGTCATATATGTTAAAGATGAAATTATCGTTTTCACAATTTAAGCTCATCTTCGTACGTTATTATTTAACAGTATATAGATAACGAAGAGTTCAATTTTCCATATAATATCCTGGATTAATGATAAACAATAAGTTTGAATTGTACTTAAACGCACACCACATATCATCAGAATTATTAATTAATGCAAAAATTGTATAATATATTATTCAAATAAGCAAAATTATTTTCGTGGTTACTAGCAGCAGTGCATCTGAATGGTAAACTAAACAGACACTTTAGATAGATTAGACTGAAAATCAGCTAAGCGAAGAAAACTGTACGGAGAAGAAAACGAAGAACCACAGCGTGACATAAAATCTTCATGGTCTTCATGATTTGTCTATCTGTATGAGACTTCTAGAGCGACACTTTATTACGGAAAACCGCATGCGTGACAGAAAAAAATAAAAAAGAAAGACAAAAATTTGTATGATAAAATATTTTGAAATCTTGGATTAAAATTTGTTCGTAACATTTTTGGTTGAAATATTATTGAAATAAAGACTTTTTACTAGGTACGTTTTGTGTGTGTGCTTTCTTTTCAAATTTGTATAACTATCCATTTTAAATTACATAATTGTTTTAACGTTTAATGAACGTTAATGTAATGTATTTATCAATTTTATAGCATGTTTATAAATCATATCTATGATAACCATCCTGATTTTATAAAGTATCGTTTGCTGTGTACGCCAATGTTCAATCAAATGTAGCTACTACATTATTTGTTGAAATGATTTTATCATTAATTGTCAACATTGTTAAAAAATTCAACCTTTGAATTGAATTATATGACGTCAATGCCTGAAATTGTTTTTATTCCATTTATTTAATAATTTAAATAAATATGCATAACACACACACGTACTTTTTTGTTTCTCATTTATGCATGTTTTTATTAATTTCCTTATTTTTAATATTTTCTATACATTTTATAAATTTCCAATATATGTATTACATTTCCTAAAATGGTAAAAAAAAATTAAGGATGTTATATCGCCGCAAGCTAGTCAAAATTAGTATTGTGATCAAATTTGTTTGCTGTACTAAGAAAAATGACTTACAATAAATTACTGTTTAAACAGTAACTTGACCACAGAATTCCCATTAACATGAAAGTTCCTGTTAAAAACAGTAAAAATTTTCCTTTCATGCACAAAAATTCTTGAAAAAGTCAATAAAAAT
>JABFPJ010005126.1:0-12637 GCA_022817425.1 Gryon sp. ZL-2020
CATATTTATCGAAATGTAGTACTATATCACCATATAGGAAGATTAAATAAATACTTTTTCTATATATATGACTGCAGGTTGAAAAATTCAAACACGTTTTTCTCAAAATGTGTAAACGTAAAGTTAATTGATTTTTCCTATAAACCACAGATATACTATTAGAGTCTTATTTAAAAAAATGTATTAAAAACATGTACATTTTGCACGACTGTACAATTTGACACGAAAACAAATTGCATTTGCAGGCAAATGGATCGCGCGAGTTCGCCTGTGAAATCTGCGCAAAGCCGTTCAAGCGAAAAGAGCATCTGTTTCAGCATCGCAAGCTGCACACGGGCGAGCGGCCGTACATCTGTCCGACCTGTTCAAAGGCCTTCAGTCGTAAGGAGCACTTGGTGCGACACCTCGTCTCGCACACCGGCCAGAAGATGCACGAGTGTGAAGTTTGCGGCAAGAGTTTCTCGCGCAAGGACAATCTTCACAAGCATCGCAAGACGCACGGCGTTTCGGGTCCCTACATCTGCGACACCTGCGGCAAGTCTTTCGTCATCAAGCATTATTATATCATGCATCTGACGACTCACACGCCGGCCGACGGCTCCAACAATTCGGATCCACTGCCGTACAAGTGCGACATCTGTCATCGTGCATTCTCGGTCAAACAGTACCTGATGACTCACAAATTACGTCACCGATCGAAAAACAATAACAACCATGCGCAGACGCAACAGAACAATGGCGCCAATGCGCAGTCGCAACAGTCACGTGATATCGCCGTGGACGATGGCGGGGACGTTGGGTCGGGAAATATGAGCGACGGTGGCGCCCCCAGCAGCGCCGCCATTGCGGATATACATGGCGTAATTGATCGGACTGACCGACAGAGTGGCGCTGGTTATGCCGCGGCACAACAGTATCAGCAGAATGACGTGGCGCAATTTCAATGAGACACGGCGAAAAACGTGTATTATGTCCTTCTGCCCAATGGCAATAATCAGAATGTCGCTGTGGTTTGAAACCGATTTAACCTAAAAGATGGAGTATGTTTGAAGAGACATAACCTCACTTTTTTAAGGCTGCTTCGGGTCACGTGATTATTTTCGATTTGGTCACACTGCCTCTATAGCGAATAATCTGAAGCTTGAATTTCTGTTATTTTTCTTTCACATTTTAAAGCGAACAATTACAATAGTTTATAACATAATTGATATGTAAATTCATGAAATTAAAAAACATCAAACTCTACAAGCTCGCTTTATTTAATATATGTTTAACAAAAAACGTTCGTTTTTTTTTGTACTTGGCCAGAGACACTACCGTGTCTCTTGATAACAAAAAATAAGTCACGTGACACATTTTCATTTTTTTAATTTATTTTCTTTATATACATATATTATACAAAACGAGCTTGAAAATTACACGGGCTTTTTGTGGATTTAACGTTGCTTTATGAGAATTATTGAAGCTTTTGGAAAGTGAGGTTAGGTTTAGTCAAATGTTATACTCTGTTGATATTCGATTTTACCTTAAAATGAGTTTGCTATATATATGAGTTATATATAGATATATTAATTATGAAACGTAATGCAGGATTGCGGTTTTGAAAATGAAAGTTTGAGTCGTTGCGAAATGCATTTTTTTTATTATGATGTATTATTTAATTTATTAATGGGAAAATAGGTAATTTATGTTCGTAAGTTATAGAAAAGAACTGTAGCGTTTTTGTTATTATTTTTTTTCATTGGTTCAAATCGCAAACTTGAGAAAAATGATTCTATTTTGTAATTTTGAAAGCGTCACAAAAAATAAACAAATTTGTTGTAATCCAGAATTTTTGGATTAGTTGAATAAATTCATTTTTGAAATTAAGATAAATAATAAATAATGTGAAAATATTTTAGATATTCATATAGATGGTGCAACAGTTGATTTTCATTTCAATTTCATTCCATCTACAGTTTTATTACATAAACTTATTTTTGATTAATAATAAATGAATAATAAAATAAATAAATAAAATAAAAATAAATAAATCAAATTCAATTTAAATAATCGGCAAATTATTACCGGTTACAAAATATAATATAATGAGGCTGTTTTAAATTGTAATGTATAATATTTCAACTTCAGAAATATTTTTAAAAATAACATTACAAAATGTTAAATTTTAACGTCCTTTATTATTTTAATTGTTTAAAATTATTTTAATTTGAACAGAATTTGATATAAAAACAATTTTAAACAGTTCATTTACAAAATAGAAAATATTATTTAATATTATATAATAAAACAAAAATAATGTTTGAATGACGGCCCTGAAACTTTCATTTTCATTATCGTTTGCAAAAGTTAGAACATTTTCCTTTTCGTTTTGTTCCAAATGTTTAAAACTACTTTGTCCTTAGTATTTGCGGTCATTAGATGACTTTAATGAAGACACTGTTTATTGTTTTTTTATCAAATTTATTTTGTATCATTTTTGGAGATGCGTATATGATTTTAATATTAAATTTCAAATATAAAAGCCCAAACAAAAATATGTAATCATATAATTTGTGTTATTTTTACTGATAACAAAAGTTCAGATTTTATACAAAAGAAATGATAATATTAACTTCAAATATTAATTATTAATTATTTATTGTAACTAAGTATTAAAAAAAATATGTTCATTTGAACAAAGTGAAATAATTACTTTTTAAATACGCATCTCCAACAATTTCAAAATTGTATTTCGTTTGTTTATTTTTGCATATATTTTAATTGTTTGTTATTTAGTATTGTATAATTTTTCTTCTCGTCATGCTTTATGATATAAATACGTAAACCAGAAAATCCTATTAAATGAAACAAAACATTCACCAGTGAGACTTTAATAAAAAAAAATCACAAAAAGACAAAAGCAAAAAAAAAAAGAAAAAGTGGAGAGTAAATAATAAAGTAAGTCAAGTTAGTTAAATGCAAACATAATGGATTGTAGTAGATGAATTGAAAATGCCAAGATTGATTTTTCTAAGACCACCGAATAGGTTTAATAAAAACTACTGTACATAAATGTTAAAAAAGAAAGAGTGAACAAAAATGAAGAAATAGAATAAAATATCAATCTTATGCTTTTCTGTATGCTTTTACGAATTAAGCGTCGAATTCCAAAATTAAAAAAAAAAGAAGTTTTTTGTTCAATATTTGCATCCCAGGTATAAACATTAGAATAGACATAGCAAATACAAAGCACTTTTCTCTACCTCTTCGTAATTTAACGACAAATATCTGGGTCAAATGTTCTTAGTCATGTTAACATTTAAAAATGAAACAAATCAATCAATAAAGCCATATTTTACATAATTCGATACTTTATTACAGTAATTTATTGTAAAATTAATAGAAAATATTCTTAAACAAATTATTTTGGAATTCGACAAATGATACAAAATATTACAAGAAGTCTTGGTATTCCAAAAAAAAAATCTTTTAGGATCGTAGAAACGTGAGTTTGCAAAAACTCACATCGGGTAGACGAAAAAAAAAGAAAAAACTGGCAAACAAAAAAAAGTGCGTAGAAATTCTTGTGATTTCTAAGTTTAAACAGAGCGTTGTATATAAATATTACTATATTTTAACAAAAAGTATTATAAGAATCACTATGAAGCCATGATATATTTCACCGATTATCAACTGTTGATTCAAAGCAAACCTTTTAATCGTTCGGTTCTGTAAAATTACGGCTTGATTTATGTAATTTATTATTTCAATTATATATTAAAAAAAAGAAAAAAAAAAGATTAATGCAAAATTAAAACTAAAAAAGGAAGATTCTGGTGATTGTTAGTACGAAGTACGTCGTCTCGAAAACCAAAGATTACATATTATTTAAAATATATCTGTAACTCTATTTCGTAGCGTAGTTAATTAATTAATAAAAAAAGGCAAAAAAAGACAAAAAATCTCGCATATTGTATAACTTCTTGGCGATTAAGGACCAAAAATGCATTTTCCAAGTGTATTATCGTCGTTTTTTCATATGAATGAATGATTGATTGTCTTTTAGTATGATTTTACATTACGTTATTATAAATTATAATGTGTATAAAAAGTAATAATTGTGGACTTTTTGTACATGTGTGTAATGATAAAAGTATCTGCGACGATATTCATTATCTTACTTTATATCTTCATAACTTTAAGTTTTATCAGAAATTCTGTTCACTTCGAAAACATAGACAACTATTTTTCTCGTATTTTACTGTATTATAAATATATATAGATATATTATATATGAGTTTTTTTATGTATTAATTAATTATGTATGACATATGTTCTATAATTTTTTTTTATTGGTAATTGGGTTGCTGAGACTTTTTGAAATAAATTCTCATGCTCTTCAAAAATCTTTTTCTTCGACTTTTTTAAGACTTAATTTTATTTTGTTATAAAATGTTGTAAAATTTGCGCCACTTTGAATTCAATAATTTATTATTACAGAATTAATCGCGTTTTCATATCAGTTGATTATACATTGAGATTCTTAATTCAATTTATCTCGTGATAAGAAGTAGATTTTGAATTTTTTTACTTTGCGAAAAAAGTGTCAGTCATTCGTTGTTTATTTAATTTGCAATTGCAACATTTACAATGTTTCGCCATTTGTTGATCGTTTTCTTATTTTCGTGCGCTTCAGCTCAATTAAACATCAAAAAGTAAGTCTTTTTTTTCAAGTTACAATATTTTTGTTTAATTTGACAATTAACATTTTAATTATTTAAACAATTTTTTGTTTATTTTCAGAGAATATCATTTGACCATCCTATGTAAAAGTATCGACGATTATCATTTAATTAAGGACAATTTCGAGTACCAAGACGGTTATGGCAGAATCGATTTTGTTTATGATTTGTACAAAAATAGCGGGATACTTCGAGTTTGGTGCAATGAGGATGTAATTAATTCTTTGGAGGCATTTTTGGAGGAACATAAAATTCGATATTCATGGAAAGAGTTATTGTATACGAAAAATTATAATAAAATTGTTTATGATTATGTTGATGATGATTACAAAAAGTGTACGTATAACTTTATTTATACTAATATTTAAATTAAATTAAATTAGGGTTGAGATGATTTAAATCAAAAGATTTAAATCATTGATTCAAATCGCGATTTAAGTAAAATGATTTTTTTCACAAAAATCACTGATTTTAATGAAAAAGTATTTTATTTACAAAAAAATCAAAAATTTATTTGACCTACAATTAAAACTATGCAATAACTATGATTGAAATCATTTTAAAAAAGTGACAATTATTTATATATCAAATTATTAATTGATTTTGATTATTTATACAAGTCACGAAAAATCAGTTGTTCAAAAAAAGCAAATTGCGAGAATTTTGTTAATGAAAGTTCAAATATATCGATATCAAAGTTGAAGATCAAAATTGAAGATTTAACTGAAGAAGATTAAGAAAACTAAAAGAAAACTAATAAAAGTAAGAAAATTACAAACAAACTGAAATAAGAAAAGTAAGAAAGCTAATAAAATAATCAAATTAATAAAACTAAGATAAGAAAGAATGTGAAACTAATTAAAATAAGAAAACTAAGAAAATTAACAAAAATAATAAAATTAACAAAACTAAGAAAATTAAGAAAACTAAGAAAATGTACTAAAATACAAAAAGTAAGAAAACGAACAAAATTTACAAAACTAACTAAAAAGTGAAAACTATGTAAAACTAATTAAAATAAGAAAACTAAGAAAATTAACAAAATGAAGAAAACTAAAAAAAAGTAACTTAATTAATAAAAGTAAGAAAACTAACAAGACTAACAAAGATAAGAAACTAAGAAAATTAAGAAAACTAACTTAAATAAGAAAATTAGAAAAAATAAATTTAATTGACTAAAAATTAAATTTATTTACTCATATTTTTAATATTGTGATTTAAATCGGACTTAAATCTGATTTCAATCAAAAAAATCGATATTTTTGATTTTTTGAAAAAAATCGTGATTTTTATCAACCCTAAATTAAATTAAATTAAATTAAATTAAATTAAATGTTTAATTACTTTCCAATTTTGCATTTCAGAAAAACATAAAAGATATCAATGGAAGATAATATTATCTGCAGTTGGAAAGATCTTCGGCTGTTAAAGTAGAAAACTTGTATTTTCAAAAACAGCATTTGGTAACAGAATAATTGTTGTTTATTTAATTAACAATAAATAAGCCTTAACTGTAATTAGTTAATAATTAAATTTGTTGATAATTTACTTAGAGCACATTTCATTTGTTTAAATAGTAAAAAATAAAAGAGAAAATAAATGATAAAAAGTGAAATCTTGAATGTAATTGCAGTAATAAATTAATTTGCAGTTTTCACTTGATTCGATGATCTCGCGAACCCGAAAGGATCAGAATAAGGACAGTCTGAATGATGGTGTTTGTGCATTCAATACTCAGCACAATTCAAACATAAGTCATCTTCGAAGCCCGAGGCTTCACGCGCACAACCCTAGAATTATCGCTAAACGTTATAGCCTAGGTTCCATAGATCTCACGTATAAAATAGTGGGTTATTCCACGAGACGTTTTGTACTGTCTTTAGTGGAACGAAAGAAAGATCCGAAGACGGGGGCGAGACTTTGGAATTTTGCTCCAAATCTTTCGTTTTTCAACTCTTTTCATGAAATTCCTCAGCTTTCGATATTTCTATTATCGATGTTTTCTATTCATAGATCAATTTTTCATCGATTTTACAATTATCATATTAAAAGTTACTTTTGAAGAAATATTCAAATTATACATTTTTTGAAGATATTTATTATTATTATTATTATTATTATATATATATATATATATTATTGATAAAATAGATTACATTTAAAAAATACTATAATATGTATTAAAATATTACATTAATATTTTTAATGTAATTATAATATATATATTAATAAAATAAATATAATTAAAAAATGAAAATTATTTTAAAGAAAAAGAAGTTTGAAAAAGGATGAAAAAAAGATGAGAAAAACGTATGTATATACACGTATGTTCGTTTTTATGGCTCGTATAATATCCTATACTTTGAAACATACGTGTATAGAAAATCAGAAATTTTTCGCTGGGAATGTCAAGATCGTCGCAGCCACAATCAGTCAGAATGTCCTTTTCGTTTACACCCTCATACGTCCCATGAGTAGTACCCTACCTTTTTTACCGAGCTTACGAGGCCGAAGTGCGCACACATAAACCATACTTTTCGATCGATCAACAATATGCTCAGCGATTTTTTGTTATTTATGTTATATTTTATTTTTACTTTTGTTGTTATAATAAAAAAGTAGTTCATACTAAGAGACATTCGTTTAGTTCAAATAATTATGATTAATTAAATGATTATAATTAATTTAATTAATTGAAATTGTATTATTCAATCAGATTTAACATTTAATTAATTAAATCAATTAAGTAATTCACTTTTATTTAATTATTTATGTTTAAACATATTTATTTTTAAACATTAATTATGTCTAACTATTTTATTAAGTTGGCTGCTGTTTGAATTTTTTAGTGGAAGACATATTAATAGTTGAATAATTGCCGCTATGTGGCGCTTTACTTTTCACAAGTAATGTAAGGTGATAAATAATATTCATATTGTTTTGTAATTTCCGTGAGTAAAAATTATATAAAAATTAAGTTATTATTCGTGAATGTCATCTATAAAATATTTACCCACATTTTTGTTCATTTTAGACTTGAAGAGGATCTGCAAAAAATCGAAACGTCATTAAATGAATACATAACCTCAATTTGTTCAATTTTTTGGGAATTCGCTTAAAGCAAAGTTCAATTTAAAATAAAAATGTCTGCTATTTTCAATATTTAAAGAAAAAAAGTATGTAAATCCAAAATATCTCATCATAGAATACATAAAAATGGTGGAATTTGTTGCAAAATGTGTCATAAAACATTTCTGCAGATATCAGCAGAGCCTTTTTCCCGTAAATTTGACTTTATTTTAAAGGAATTATCAAAATAATAAAAAAGTGAGGTTATGTCTATTCAAACTTCATAATCAAGAGACACGGTAGTGTCTTTGGCCAAGTACAAAAAAACGATCGTTTTTGATATTTCACCCTCAATGTGATCTGGCTTCCAGCAACCAACAAAATGTAAGTTCAAATTTTGTTATTTCTTGTTTTAAATTTTTGTTTTAAATGTTGGATAACTCAGCTATTGAAATTAATCATAAAATACTCGAATACATTTATTTTTGTTGCAAGTTTCATAACCTTGCGTCAACGACTAAAATACAATATCTTAAAAATAATTGTTCCTAACCTAAAAGTGTATTATTAAGTGTATTAGTTATTAGTTTTAAAATGCATAAGTGTATAATATATATAGAATAATTCTTCTTATTGTAACAATTTAATTTCATCAAAATCTATAATACACAATGATAATACCCAGCCAGCCACTAGATAGCCCTGGCTTGTTTGAAGGTAGGTGGGCGCAAGCTCTGCCGATGATTTGCTGGTTTTAGCAGAGCGATTCTCTGCCGTTTGTAATGCGAAAGAGATCAAAGGCGTCAGTAACACCTGTCCTTTAAGCCCCCTGCCTTGTCATCCAGCAGAATTGCGCCAGAAAAGTACTCTGCGTTTCGCGGTTTTGATCATACCTCCCTACAAATATATACCCAAATGAATCGCACCCAAGTTTCATCCGAAATTAAATTTATCGATGATTAATCAAATCCATTACAAATTACCAAATTTCACGTCATCAAATCTTCAAAGTTGATTATTTTAGATAAAATGATTATCATTTTCATGTGAAATTTAAGGTTTGGCGGCCATCTTGAATGTTTAATTCAACACGTCTGTTTGAATACAACAATTGTTTTGTTTTATGTTTTTGCAAGGATGTGAGGTTAATTACAGAATACGTATTAAATAGCAATTGTGTTAATTGCTGAAAACTAAAGACTTTTATACAATGACAACGCACTAATGATTTGCAAACATCGCCATTATATTTTAGCGAGGGCGCGTGACGTATGGCAAAAAAGGCAGACATCTTGAGAAAACTCGAGTGAACAATTTCCTTTACTTCAGACTGTTTTGTGACAAAGAAAGAGATATCTCAATTTAAGTTGACGACGTCAGTTTGTGTTTTTATGTGAAACATACGATTAACAGTGTTGCATAATTCAAAGATTATGAAGACAAGGTAAGAAACAGTTTTTTACAAACGTTTTTTAAACGTACAATTTATTAACTAAAAGTCAAAATCTAAACTTGAACTGCAGTTTAAAGTTAACCTAAAAATTAAACCTACAAAACGACACTAACAACAAACAAAGTTACAAAACTTAACCTAAAATCCAAACCCTAAACTTGAACTACAGTTTAATGTTAACCTAAAAAATAAACTATATAATTATAATTAACTTAAAAATTAAATTTACAGATCGACACTAACAAGTAACTTAACAAAACTTAGCCTAAAATTTAAAACGAACAAAAGATAAATAAACAAACAATTAACCTAAAAAACGACAAACAATTGAAATACAATATTTTATGTAAAAATAAAATTAAAAAAAAGTCAGGGAAAAGAAGACAATTTTTGAAGAAGAAAAGACAGAGCAATTTTCGCATTCTGCTGGCAGGTACGAACGCATTAATCGGTGTCGGATAATCGACACATGCCATTTTCGAGATAGACATGAGCGCGTCGTTGAGACCGTTTTGTTGGCTCATCTGAATCCCGATGGGTCTAAAAAGCTGTTGACGACAAATCGAGGGTTAAAATGCAATCGGTAAATAGTAAGTAGAACATAGGGAGATGTCTATCAGACGGCACGGGGATTATAGCCCTAATTTGAAGCGTCTCTTTAGCGTGCCAACCTCGCGGCAAAATCAACGAGGCTTTTGCTCTCAGACGTATATCGATTAGACTCAGTGCCCATCACATTAGAATATGCTTTGCCACAATCGCAAAATTACATCGCCAAATACTTCAAATACTATTCATTAATAATTATACAAGTGTTGGTCAACATATAATACACGCTAAATAAAGGTCTAACATAAATTACTATATCATTTTACTATACCATACTATACTTCTAATAAAAATTACTATACCATTTATGAATTTGAAAACATCTCGATGTCAAAGTAAAAAAATATTTAAACAAATAAAAAGGTCTAATATAAATTACTATACCATTTTACTATACCATAATACTATACTTCTAATAAAAATTACTATACCATGTATGAATTTGAAAACATCTCGATGTCAAAGTAAAAAAATATTTAAACAAATAGAAAGGTCTAATATAAATTACTATACCATTTTACTATACCACAATATACTCCTAATAAAAGTTACTATACCATTTATGAATTTGAAGAAACTCAATGTCAGAGTGAAAAAATATTATAAAATAATATTAGAATGGTATGTAAAAGGTATAGTAAAAATTGATATAATAAATAATATGTTATAGTATAAATTTTTATGTTACATCATAATTTTTATTAAATCACGTAATAAAAATAGATTATGTCAAATTTTTTACTATACCATGTACTATTTTGCATGAAAATATAACAATTTACTACATAGTTATTGACTTATCCTCATATTCATAAATGGCATATAATTTGTGTTAGAAGTTATCAGCAAATGTGAAATTGTTGAACCTTATTAAGATTGTTTATGTTTAAAAAGTTTCAATTTTGAATTGTGCAAAATGATAGAATATTTAAAAATATTCTAAATTTTGACTTAATAAATTCTAAACAGTTCCAATATTTCTTTATAAGTTTATAAATGTCTTAACAACTTTCTAAATGTTTTAACATGTTTTACAAAGTTTGATACCATCTCTCAATACTGAAACTTATTGAAAATTATTGAAATTGTCTTGTAATGAATAAAGTTATTTATAGAAATAATAAAAATGATTAGAAACTTTTAGAAGTATTTTGAAACTTTTTAAAATTGATTGAATTAAAAGATCTAAGATCTAAACAATTTCGAAAATTTTGCACAAATCGTAATACAAACTTGTTAAACAAAAATATTCTTAATACAGCTTAATACATTTTACGTTTGCTGAGTTACAATAAATTTGAATAAACTTTTATTTAGCGCGATTTTAAGTATTTGTACTAATTTCACTACTTTTCATAGTAAACTTCATTTTTTATTCTCTTTAAGGTGGTACTATCACTAAGGCAAAATAGTCAGAATTTGATGAAAATTTGTAAATATCTTAGTTAAGTAAGTTTATACAATTCCTCAAAATTTCAAGATAATTGACTATGCTAAAGTCAAGATATTTAATGATGAAAATTGAATAAAATACATTAGTGGTATAGGAAGCAGGGCTGAAAATAGTACATTTTTAAATAACTTACATAATAATAGTCAGATGTGAATACAAATTAAAATATAAGTGATGAACATAATGAATAAAAAGTTATCAAAATGACAAAGTAATTCACTACATAGTTTTGTTGTTATTTTTATTTATTTATTTCAAAGAATTTCGCCTCTGATTAAATCAGTTTGGCTGATAATTATTTTATTTATCATTTATTATTATTTATTTATAGTCAAATGATATTATTATATGATTTTGAGACAAAATTGAAATAAAAGTGTATTTAAACAATATATCCTATGATTGGACATTTTTATCTACATAAACTAACTTTTAGACATGATTATTTATAAGAACCCTAAGAATACGCTACCAACCGATAGAACCACCTTAAAGATTATCATTATTATTATTTCTAACAACAGTTCCCACCTAAAATGGCTCTCAACATATTTCAAGAATTTGATCATAAATTATGAAAATGTTGCTGATAAGTGCATCCCAATAAGATGGTTTTTTGTGTGCACAACGCTAATTGATGGGCAATTAGATTGAATTGTTAAAACTTTCCCATAGGATTAAGAGTGGCAATGCTCTCTTCCATCATAGACTCGACATTCCTTTCTCCACGCGATGCACCTTTAACGTCGTGTGAGAAAAAGAAATGGATAATTCGATCTCGCCATTATGACTCGTTCCGCGTATTCGCGTAGCCTAATTATAGGCGTTTCGATCATTTTCGTTACTAATTCGTTCATCTTCTTCTTTCTTCTTCTCTCACACACACACACTAACACACACTCAAGCTCCGACTAGATTTCCAGTTTTCTACTATTCTCATCGGCGATCGACGAAAAAGAGTTCGAAGGGCACGGCATCTGTGTGGGTGTGTGTGTAATCTGTATCCGTGTATGGAAGCTGAAATTTTGGTGTACGCGTGTGGGGAGTAGAGTCAAAAAAGGGGCTTCGCTAAAACAGAGAGATTAGCAGTTACGATGTGAAGACTTTCGTGTTTCTTGGATCCGAAAACCGTAGATCACGATAATTGTGAGAACAATACCGTTGCAAAATTTCACGCTCTGCAATGCGCAAGCGCCGTCGATCATAGATCACGTCAGGATCCTTCAATCGAGATTTCGCCTGGGATTAGTCAATTAACACAAAGTGTATCGATTTTGATAGTTCACTAATACCATTATTATGTTCGAATTCTTCATTCCTTTTTATCTT
>JABFPJ010005127.1:0-12636 GCA_022817425.1 Gryon sp. ZL-2020
ATACACATTAAATATATTATAAATAATCTGAAAATATATATTTATCGATTATATGGAAAATATATATGGAATATATAAGAAATATATTTTAAAATATATTTTGTTTATATTTAGAATAGATTTGGAAAATATATTTATGAAATATATAAAAAATATATTTATAAATATATATTTTATATATTTAGTATATATTTGCTGAAAATATATTTCGAAAGTATATTTTTTATATATTTTAAAATAGATAAAAAATCTATTCTATATATATAT
The DNA here is from genome assembly GCA_022817425.1 of Gryon sp. ZL-2020. Taxonomy (NCBI): domain Eukaryota; kingdom Metazoa; phylum Arthropoda; class Insecta; order Hymenoptera; family Scelionidae; genus Gryon; species Gryon sp. ZL-2020. The sequence continues at coordinate 268 of JABFPJ010005127.1, forward strand.
GTATTTGTCAAGTATATAAAATATATATTTTTTATATTTTGACATATATTTTCGATCATGTGGGAAGGTTTGAATTAAAATAAGATTTTGCTTTAGATTTAATTTATGAATTCAGAAAGTTACATATGTTTTATACGACATTGCTTTTTATTTTTTAGATTTTTAAGTTGTATATTGTATTACATTTAATATAATTACAATTATACTTTATATAATTATACAAGGTGTTGAAATTCGTTTAACTTCTCCGGGTGACTAATGGCAACAATATTGTACCAGCAAAAGGTGCAATTGTATAGTTTGTGTATGTTGAAAATTGACATTTATTTGAAACATTATCTGAAAAGAGACACGATTGTGCTGGCTTAACAAAATAGCACAGATGGGCAGAAGTAATTACCCAATCATTTATATTAAATATCAAGAATTAGAAATATATTATAAATCTTAAAAATAATTGAAAAAATTATTTGTTATTTAGCAAGTTTTAAAGTCGAATAATAAAATAATTCTATTTATGATAGACTTTTTATAACTTTCATTTTATACACTATTTTAATTGAAAAAGTAATGGTCATTAAAAAATGCAATTATTTTTCAATTACTTTCTGAATTAAAATGCATATTTTTCACTTCTTTTTACCAAAAATAAATATGATACTCGTATTTTTAGTTGAAGACAGTCTTTTTTGTGCAACAAATACACAATTTTTAACTTTTTTAAATTTAATTATTTTTATTTTTTTTATTATTTATTTAATTTTAATTATTTTTAATAATTATAAAATATATGTTTGAATTGAGTAATGCACTCAACAATTCTCAATCATAAAATTCCTACATACATTCCACCAACTCATACAATTCCGATTTCTGCAAAATAGTATATTTTGTACCAGGGGACCAGAATCGTAACTTCTTTTTCTTGATCGAAGCTGACATGCGAAGCGAGGTCGAAGGATGTAATGGTGAGAGAAAATAGTATATTCCTCAACTAGGGAGAAAAGTTTCCTATTCTAGATAAGTGTGAGGTTTGATGAAATCTCACATGAGTCGAATAGCAAATTCTCCCTAGTTGAGGACGATATTTTTTCTCACCAGTATATCGGAAAGTTCTTTTCTTCTTTGAAAAATGGAAAAATAAAATTCTAATAAAACAATATGCAAAAATGTGTTGTTGGTAGATTCTTTTTAGTTTTGTTAATTTTGTTAATTTTACTAGTTTTGTTATACATTCTTAGTTCCATTAGTTCCGATAGCTTCCTTAGTTTCGAAGAAAAATAAAAATACTTGGCGCGAACCGTTTTTATATTAATCCAGTATTAACCTCTATAAAATATATACTTTAACTTATAAACGTATATCGTTCGCGCCAAGTTTTTTTTTCTTCGAAACTAACGAAGCTATCGGAACTAATGAAACTAAGAATGTATAACAAAACAGCAAGATTGAGAAAACTAACAAAACTAACGAATCTACCAACAACACATTCTTGCATATTGTTTTATTAGAATTTATTTCCGTTAAATCAAGAAATTCAAGATTGAAGATTCCTAAATTAAAATTTACTTAACCATAGTCATTGAGATCATCACCTTATATTGAGAATACATTAGGTAATATTACTATTTTTTTCATGTTTTACGTCTCGAAGTCCATATTCTGATTTTATTGAAGTAAAGTTTGAATTAAGTTTAGATTGTACAAATTTTACTTTTTGAACTGGGTACGTTTAGTATGTTTTAACCGCAATTGCTTTTTATTTTTTAGACTTTTTTTGTACTTGGTGAAATATATAAAAATATATTATAACATATATTGAAATATGTTAATCATTAAGAATTTGTTCAATTTTATATAGGATTTTTATAACAATTCAAGTCATCTTAATAATATATATATGTAATTCATTTTATATGATTCTAATTAAGAAATATTATAATAAATAACATAAATAAAAATATGAATATATTATAATTCCATAGTGTAATATTCTAATTCAATTTGAAAAAGGCGGCTCACCAAGGATTCTGTATGATATCCAGATTAATTTTTTATGATATCCATACAAAAATTAGTATAAACATTATTTTTGAAAACTAGATTTTATTTATTTAATTCTCATTTTACTTATTTATTAAAACAAAAGTTTGAAAACATACTGAAGATGATCTTGGCTCATTAAATGATTTCATTTTTTTTTTAGTTTTTCTATAGAATGTATATTATCTAGAGTTTGTGGGAGGAAGGAAAATATGCATAAATAATATGGACAAAATTCATTACTTTGAAGATGTTTATATGGTTCCGACAAAATTAAAGAATAACGAAGGAATATTACAATAATGAAGATTTTTTCAATCAAAATTTAATCAGTTGCGATGAGATAATGAAGATTTCAAGGTCGACGCTGAAAGCAGTCCGTATGTTAGTCAAGAGGACTTTCACGATATTGTGAGAGAGGGAAATCTATCTCGGAGAAAAACTGAATTCTCAGGCGCCACATTACAAAAACTTTAAGTTACTGGTGACAATTTTCTCGTAACATCATATCCTAAACGCGAAAAAAACTGCAGAATTTGATAAATTGTTCACTGAAGATAGTTTATCACATACTGCAATAATATTCCCAAAGTGTACGCTAAAATTCGATGTGATTATAACTCATACAATTGGCGTCTTTTCATTGATTTATCTATAAATAGTCTGAAAGTTGTTTTAGTTCATATAGGAAATGAACTTCCATGGATTCTAGTTGTATCAGCTACAGAAGTCTAGGAATCATATGAAACAATGCAAAATATTTAAAAATTGTTACAATACGACCAGCACAAATGGAAAATACGCTGTGACTTGAAAGTTGTGGCATTTTTAATGGGTTTAAAGCAAGGTTCTTACAAAAACCAATGCTTCATATGTACGTGGAAAGGACGAGCGAAAAATGGCACTACATAGATCATCAATGGTAAATTCGCACTACATATGTAGAGGGCAGTAACAGCATTCAGAGAAAACCGTTGATTCAGGCATCCGATATTATATCATACCTTCATTACATATCAAACTAGATCTGGTATTTTAAAAATTTTGTCAAGACTTCACGTTCAAATGAGGAAGCGATAAGCAATTTAAAAATTATGTTTCTGAAGTTAAGCGAAGCAAAAATCAATTAATCAATTTTTAAACAGAAAACTTATTGCAAATATTCTTATACTAAAAATTTTTTCTACAAGTAATTCAAGGGGCCTCAAATAAAAAAACTAATCAAAAGCGAAGACTTCGTGGACTTCCTAAATGAAAAACAAGCACATGCCTGGATGAAAGTTATAAAAGTTATCGAAAACTTTCTAGGAAATAAAAGGGATGATGAATACAGATATATTGTAGCTGATATGATAATATCTTTGCGTGAAATAAATGTGAATATATTACTGAAAATTTTTTACCTAATCATTTAGACTATTTTCCGCCCAATCGTGGTTATTACAGCGACGAACCGGGTAAACAATTTCACCAAGACATATTGCCTATTGAACAAAGATATAAAGGTAAAAATAATTTTCATATTCTTGGTGAGTATTGTTGGTTTGTTTGTCGCTTTAAAAATAGTACTGATCGCAAATAAAAAAGTAGCGGAATGTACATTAGGAAAAAAATGTTTTTTTTCTGAAGAAAAAAAACATTAGTTACTTGGCACTATACAAAAATTTAGTTACTTGGCACTATACAAAAATTTTTTCTTTATATATTTTTTCATATGTTACCAAAACTGACCTGATACTTAAAACTTTCTTTTTTCATGTGATTCGAATTTTTTTCAGATATCTCTATTTATTTTAGTCTCCAGAATTTGTACAGTTTAGGAGTCATTCACTTGTAGTCTGAACAACTACTTTTTTCTTACAATTGTTTTATTAGTTTATTACAAGCAATGATGATCTTAATTTAACACTTTAACTTAAAATATTCGTGATTTCGAACGATAATTACATTAATTTAAAACATTTTCAACAATATGAATGTTATATGTTTCAAATGCATATGCAAATTTACGCAAAAAAATGTATAAAAAATGTAGTCTTATCAGTCATTTGTCATTTGACTTTCTATGTTTATACCTAGCTAATCGAATTACTTATGAATGAATGAATGGCATCATCGTGTTCCTGATTTTTTTTTGTATTAAAAGAAAAATAAAAAACAATGGGCGAATTTTGAAGTCTGATTTTTTCGCACAGTGTTAATAATAATGATTAAATATTATTGAAATTAAATTATCTTCAAATATTAAATTATAAAAAAGTTTATAGTTTTGAGATCAGAACATTTCTTAATTCCCGAATTTTTATGCTGATTATTATAATTTGTATGAAATTCTATTAACAAGTATATCATTAGTAAATATATCTAATGAAAAAATAAATGACGATTCTCTTATGATTTTTGTACAAATATATATAAACGCTTTTCATCTCTCTTGATGTAAAATAAACTGTTATAATACGATCCAGAAGATTTTGATAGAAGTATTTTTTTAATTTATTTTGAATCACATATAATCAAAGAATAATTATTCTATATTATTAAAGATTTTAATTATTTATTGTGATTTTTTAATCGAACAGTTCGAGCGTTTTTTAAATAAACTGTTCAAAAATTTCATGAACATTTGAACTTTAGCGTAAGCCTAACAACTACTCACAACTACTTAGTACAACTTATTAAAACTACTACTATATCTTCGAAATCAAGTGCTAACTTGCCTCTGAAATCTACAACTTGCTCTTTCACTCTCACAGCAACTGCTGAGGCTTCTGTCACTGTTTCGAAAACATCTCAACGACTTGCTCTTAACCACGTCGCACCAACTACGTCAACTTTTTCTATGGCATCTGGATCTAACCTTGAAACCATGAATGAACTGTTGTTGAAGATGAGTGGCCTATTTGACTCATTTGAAGTTAAAATTAATGATGTTGGTAAAGACGTAGCAGTTTTGAAGTCAATGAAGAGTTTTTTAGATTCTCTGTCATCCAAGGTGGACGCGTTCATAGCGAATCACCTAGCTTTGCTGACATCGCTTCAAATGCTTGAAGATAGGGTTTCGGAGACCGAGTCAAAGATTGTGTGATCTTCGTCTTTTACTCAGCTTTCATATCAATCTCCACATCGTCCTAATTGGAGCAAGGAGTTGATCTTCACAGAGTTGGACGACGACTCTGTTCGTGAGCCACTTGTTCTGCTAAAGAATTTGGCTAATTTTTTTCTGTGGAATACGATAAGAGCCAGCTTGATGAAGTTGTTTTTCTTCTTCTCGTAATGAGTGGCTCACAGGTAAAAAATTGAAGCGTGATTTATTTAAATCAGCTCTTTCCCAAATCACCTGCTAGGACAATCTATATCAATCAAAGATAAACAGCTATCGCGAAAAGAAACCAAAAACTATATGAGAAAGCATATTCAGCAATAACTTCCGTTATTACTGGATGCGTTCGGGACAGGTTTTCTTGAGAACTGAAGATACTTTTCCAAAAATCAGATAGCTGCAGGATTTCGACCTTACTTCCTCATCCCCTAACCCTCGTATTTCTAATTCATTTCATGTGACTCCCTCTACCTTCAATTCTCATTCAACTCAACCTCCTTTTTCATAAATGTGCCTGATCCGATAAATAGTTACAACATCAAACGACCTCACGTTGGACTGAACATATGTCACATGAATGCACAGTCAGTGGTGAACTCAGCACATGATCAAGAGCTCCTATCTCTTACATCCTCGAGTAACAGAATTGCACTTTCTGGGTACTCCATCGTCAAACATGACAGCGTAGATAGAAGAGGTGGAAGGGTATGTTTTTACATAAATTCTTCGATCCCCTCATTTTCAGTTATCGAGTATTCTACACTAGAGGTCAATGCTCATGTTGAATTTTTAACTAACTCAAATTTAATCATACTAAAGTCATGTTATCTGTAGTATACCGTCCTGCCTTTGCTCCCTATCCTTACACTTTTATAGATCCTTTTAACCGTATTGCTCCATTGTTTCAAAACATTATTATACTCAGCGACTTTAACAAGGACATGCTTATTGACTCTTCTGACTCACGTTTTTTGTCAGATTTCATTTCTTCTCATGCCCTTCACTGTCCACCTCTAACAGCCACCCATCACAACAATCATAGTCATACATTACTAGATTTAGTCATCGTCGATTCGTTTTCGATGATCTCTGAGTTTGCTCAGTCCGGGGTACTCAGTTCTCTCAGGGCATGAATTGCTTTTTTTGAAATATGATTTAGCTCTTACCTCTGTGAATAGGGAGATCATCATTTATAGAGATATTAAATATATTAATATTAAAGCCTTTCAAGCCTCTTTGAGGGAACTGAGACATCGACATCAAATTGACTCATCAAATTTAAATCATCGATATCGCTATTGATTCATTATATGACTTTTTTTTCTGCGCTCAATATGCTCCTATTAAATCCTTAAACCAAGGAATTACCCTGCTCCATGGATGACACAATATGTCGATGATATTAATAACTATTCTGTTGATTCCGTACTTGATATCAGATCGTCGCTTCCCTCTCCATTACTTTTCCCTATTTCCCTGTCCGATATTCTATCAATTTTCAATAAATCTCTAACTACTTCATACTTTCCCTCTTCATGGAAACTTGCGATCATTAAACCTATTTCTAAAAACCTTCTGCTCCTCAACATTGCAGACTTATATCCCTCCTTTGTACTCTTTCCAAAATTCTTGAAACTGTGGTTCATGAGCAGCTTGCTGATTACCTGACGCGTCATCATGGTTCTTGATGACCATCAGTCATGTTTTCGTAAGAATTAATCCACACAAACAGTTCTTATCAAGCTCTTGGATGATGTGCGGGCTGGCATTGATAACAAGAATATTACGATCATAGTATTATTTGATTTCACGAAGGCCTTTAATCTGGAAGATCACGTTAAACTTCTCACTAAGTTGAGATATGTTGGCTGCTCGGATGACGTCCTAACTTGGTTTAAGTCTTATCTGACAGGCAGAGCCCAAGCAGTTGTAGGGCCATCTAATCAATGTTTGAATTGGCGAGAAACGTTTAGTGGCGTACCTTAAAGCTCTCAGGTCCCCTACTTTTCTTAATATTCATCAACGATATTTCTGATTCAATCAAATATTGTCAACATCTCATATACGCTGATGACCTCCAAATTTATATACAAGGACCTACATCCAAACTCCATGAAATGGTCTTACGTGTCTCAGTAGATGGTCACTAGATGGTCACTAACAACCACTTGATGCTTAATCCTACTAAAACAACATTTCAAATCTTAGGTTCTCCCTACTTTATTAACAAAATCGACGTTACTTCCCTGCCGACAATATTCCTCGATAATCAACCAATTCTCTTTGTTACATTTGCGTTAAACAGACATTATCGACTGAACACTATCTTGGAAGGAACATATACATATCTCGGTAATATGTCGTAGGGTTTGGGTGAGATTACGCAGAATTAAACTTAGTCATTCGTATCTCTCACTTAAATTACGTAAGCAACTTGTCATCTTGCTCATTACTCCTCGCTTTGACTACTACTCTCTGCTACTGACTGACCTTACAGCCGCACTGAATAACAAACTACAGATCCTGCTCAACTCTTGCGTCCGTTTTATTTATAGTTTGAGGAAATTTGACCATGTATCTGACCGTTTGTCTGAGTTGAATTGGTTCGATGTTGCCAACAGAAGACGTTTTTTTCTTGGATCACTAACTTATAACTTTCTTTTAAACCGATGTCCGGAATACTTAGCAGTGAATTTTGTTGAGAGATCTACCCTATTTTCTCAACCTGTAAGACTTTCTTATAAACAACTGGTTCTTCCTTTCTATAGTTCAACGGCGTTCGAATACTCGTTTCTAATTACAGCCATTGAACTCTGTACCTATCGATATTCGTAACTCCGACTCGCTACATATGTTCAAAGCTAAATTATTTAATTTCCTTTTCTCTAGTCAAAATCAACGGTGATTTGTTTTCAAATGTAACTGGGTCTTGGTTATTATATTGCCTCTCTAAGTTTTATAAATTTTTTTCATTTGATTGATTGTATATTGTATACTGGATCTAATTGATAATGTTATCAGCCATGAGGGTTGTTATTTCCCTAGGCGTTATGTTGATAAATAAATACATAAATAAATACATAATATATTTACTACTATTTAAAACTACTTACTTTTATCCAATTAGTGTAAATAGTATAAGCTGATTATATATGTTATATATAATCTGACATACTAGTTACTACTGCCGTTTATTTTCAAATACTGTATATATACACTTAACTCATTTTTCTTGTTGACCACAGATTTATTATGAATATATTTTGCTTGATAATTTACAAATTTTACATACGAAAAGCGGCAGGAAATTATATATTTTCAAACATAATTTTGGTAATCTGGAAATGAAATATGTGTTTATCCCGTGTAATAATTATAACACGCCCATTTTCTACGTTTTATACACCAACATTATATCGCTCAAACGAAAACATTTTCTTAATATAAAAAAATATAGCAAAAATGCTTAACGAGAAAAAAGAAAAAAAATGTATACAACTATTGCATATGTATAATAATTATTGTATATCGATTGAAACATCTTATTATTTAGTATTCTGTACATTCAGTTGAACGCAAAATAAGACGACAAATTATGTGAATATATAACAATTTTTGAATTGCAATATCGTTAATTTCTCGGAACAGACAAGATAAAATTAGAATTAACATCTTGAAACTGTAGAAATTAACATTGATAGAGCTATAATAAAAAATCATAATTATAAGTGCAAACATTAATGCACAGATATTAAAAAAGCATATATATTCATAAATCATATAATAGATATAATAATTAACTTGCTTCACTGTATATAGTTGTTTTTTTAAACTTCATTCAGTTTTAATTATTTTTTTATACATTGATAATATTGAGAGTACAATGCATCTCAGTGTCTCACCTTAAACTTAACTATTTATTTCATATAAAATAATAACCAATGATTATGTCACCCGTTTTCCACTTTTAACCGTGATTTATGTAAGTATCCAATCTTTACAAATAAGTAATGTTCGCATATCATCCGAGGAAACGACTGACGCAATAGTCATAGCAAACGTAAAAAGCAGAAAAAAGAATGATTGCCCACGTAATAAACAATGTTAAAAGAAGTAAAAAAGAAAAGTTCTCAACTGCGTAACGTTTTCTCGCGCACACTTTGTTCATGTGCAAAACGTAATTTTTTATCGTGACGTAATTTTCATATTACTCGAGCGAGGAAGGAAAATAATTTTTGTCCTCGTTTCATCTCCGCAGGCAAAGAGAAAAAAAGCAGCTTTGTATACATTTCCTAAGAACCAAAAGGCCTTTTAAAGTTGTGCAAAATACAAACGGTCGTTGGTCGTTTGGGGTTCTCGCGAGCATAAAAAGTATGCCGGAGCTTGGCATAATGAAATATGCCTTGGTTTCGCGACGCCGATTTTCAAGCGTTATTCTCGTTGCATTTTTTCCCTAAGCCGCATCGGCAAAACATGCGGATATATAATACTCTTTTAAAAGGTCTGTCTAACCAGATTTTGCGTGATATACCGTTTTAATTTTCCATACACTGACGAGCGCTACCGGCAAAACGTCTATTGCTATGAGATTGATTTACAGTGGCGGTCCAGTAGAGAGTTGTCGCTGCATTTCTATGTACGCATACATCTGCATATCACTTCACCATTGCCACATATGCACCTACTCACCTGGCAAAAGCCATTGGGTTTGCATTTTCTCTCACTTTTTTTAAGAAACATTTTTTGTGCCTAGGTTTATTTATGTAGTCTGCATAATCGGACAAAACTTCAACCCACAGTCTAAAGTTCAATTCAAAATAACGCTTTCGTTTACATTTTTAAGTGTCTTTTTTTTAGCAAAAAAATCGATTTGAACTACGCATCAAATCATTTTGCCCGACATTTAAAGACGACGCAGAAATGAATGTTACTATATAACATTTTTTTTAATTTCCCACCTAGCAAATCCAATAGCTTGCCAAACTTAACAATTGGCCCATGATTGGTGATACGTTGATAGTCAATCATCTATATTGAGTTAGTCCCAAGGATGGCCGAAAAAAGACAAATGATATTTCCAGTAAATTTCAAGTCAAATTCCAAAAATTTGACCCGAGTGCCGATGTCTTGTTGTTCTTTTGCTATATTGTTTATTACTATAATGTTGAACATGAAATATTTATTATAAATCAAATAATTATTTATGTATAGATATATTTATTAAAGTAAAGATAATAAAATAATAATAAAAAACATTAAAAAAATGAACAAATAATGTTCTGATTTTATAGCGGCTGCCTACTAAAACCCGAACAAACTGAACGAAGCCAATTGTATGCTAAACTGACGCGTTATTGAGACTTTAACTCGAACAAGTTTGACGCCAAATCTGACCGCTCAACCGTGTGAGAGAGCTTTTCCCCTCGAGGACTACTTTTTGAAAGCTATCTCCCGCCGATGAACAGTTGATTATTTAGCTGTATATCAAGACTACACACCTACAGTGTTAAGCCAAGTTATTGATAGTTGTACCTCACTGGTACAGACAGTAGTATGAAAAATCACCGCATGATGGCCGTAGGTACTTCACTAGTCCAGTGTCAATAAGGAAGAAGAAGAAGCCAATGATGGCCCAACTGTTGGTTTACTATTGGTGCTTGCATGAGATGTCCATTGGTCCATCGTTGAATACTAACGATGAGCCAATGTACAATTTTGAAAATGTACAATCGTTGGTACCCAACCATTGTTGTTGTTGATAATGGCCCAAGCTTTGCCCAATGATTGTTACTAAAGGTTTTCTTAACAATAATTTTAAGAAATGTATTTGTTTATACCAAATTTTGTCTGTTCTTCCAGTTATGCTATCCTGAACATTACTTTTCAATAAATAATAAAAAACCTCGGTACGTCCTTTTAAGTTGTTACTTGGCTTACGGACTTGAATCATTGTTGGGCCGATGGTTAAGAATAAATCATTTTAATGGTTAATTACAAATGATTATTGAATATTTATTATTTTTATTACACTGTATTTTTTATCAATTATCTTAATGAAAATAAGTATTAAATAAATACTAAAAATGCTTACAAAATACATTTTATTTTGTTATATTAAGAATATAGTACTGTGAACCAAGCATATACCAATCGCGAGCCAACAATTTATTCAGAGATATTATTTCTAATTCCATTCAAATATTTTATACATCATAAATATTATTATACAAATGATAGAATTAGAATTGTATGACAGGCTGGATATGTTTTTGTGTTTTCTTAAAATAAACAATATTAGTTTTTATGTATTGGGCAAAATAATTATAAACATTGATCGTTATTTAAATTAACTACTAACCAACAGCAATCGGCGAGACTATTTAGTCAATTAAATTGTATTTATACTAAATATTTATATAATAATAATAATGTTTTTTTTCATAACAAAACAAAAAAATATACCCAGCCTGCCATACAATTCTAATTCTATAATTTTTATGATAATATGTATAATGTACAAAATAATTGAAGTGAATGACAAATAATGTCTATCAACAGTTGGCTCGCGAATGGCATTTTCCTGGTTCAGAGCTATACAAATCTTAATGTAACAACATTTATTTTATAAACATTTATTTAATAAATATTTTTATAGTTGTTAAAAGATATAATATAATGAAAATAATAAATATTAAAGAATCATTTGTAATTATCGATTAAAGTGATATTATTTTTAACCATTGGCCCAACAATGGTCGAAGCTTGTAAGCCAAGCAGCAGCTTAAAAGGACATTTCGTGCATCATATTTTCGAAGACATCGTAGTCTAGTGGATAGAGCACGAGACCAGTAACCTGAGATACCGACGTTCAATTCCTAGGATCGGAGGTTTTTGAAATAACTAAATAACTTTTGAAACATAATTAAAACATAAAATTGATGTTAGGAATAACATAACTGAAATAAACAGACAAAATATATAAATTAAAAAAATATTTTTTCTTATAAAATTCATTTAAAAAAGGTCATTGGGCCACGTTTGAGCCATTATCGTTAATGACGGTTGGGCACCAACAATGGGCCAATGAACATTGGTGCACGGAAAGAAATTCATTGCAACGTTTGCAACGTTTTTTATTAATCTTGTCGCCAAAAAAGTGACTTCGTGTTATTTAAAACGTTGTTGTTAAAATGAACAACGTATTTTTGAAAATGTGGAAAATT
>JABFPJ010005128.1:0-12634 GCA_022817425.1 Gryon sp. ZL-2020
GTTGGTGCCCTATCAATGCCCCGTTGATGCCCTATCAGTGCCCCGTTGGTGCCCTACCAGTATCCCGTGAATACCCCATCGTTACATGTGACGAGACATTACTTTTTAACAACAGAAGTCTGCTTAGTTTTTATTAATTTTATTAATTAATTAATTTTATTAATAACACGAAATATTACGATAGACAATATTCGATTATTTATCTGCGAATTATCCTATGGATTGAAAATTGAGACTCTTGGGTAATGAAGGCCATATTATGGCCTTCTTACGCCTTACGCCTTACGACTGCCAGTTGTACAACTACAACTGAACAACTCGACAACTGGTCGTTTATTTTCAATCACCCTGTACATTTGAAATTATTAAATCCGCTAATTACGTTGCAGTAATTACTGAGTGAATTATACTCATGGGTCATAATCATTTACAAGCGTCATCGATAAATGACTACTTCTTTTCTTTTTTCCTTCATGGACGTGAACTGTTGTGTTTCAATCACCTCTGAAAGCTCTTACTTAAATTACTTTCCTCTTTGAGCTTTTCTAAATATAAAACGATCTTGAAATCTTGTTATCTGGCCATTAAATTAAAGTCATAAGAAATGAATTTCTGAAAATGGAAGATATGTCCAGTTAAACGGGTAACTGATTTTTTTTAATTTTATGCTCATCTGCGCACACTAGAAGTAATTCAAATTTTAATCTATATCTGATTCTACTTCCTGATGTGTACATTAATAAGACAACTCTTCTTTCATTTCACTAAATTCCACTCGTAAACCAAATAATTATTTTATATAACAAAATTATCCCAAATGAATTTCGCGTAAGATAATTGAACCAACAACAAATAAGAAGAGCAACACATGCATTTTATTTAGAAATTGCACATAGTTTTCATCTGAATAATTGAATATGCAATAGTTTTATTTGATTTCATATTATTATATAGATTCACATACCATCTGATTTTTCTTCATAAAAATAATCCGATTTGTTTTTCTTCGACAATATCTTACACGAATCATTTATCTTGAACTTTCTTGCTGAATTTATCGAAAAATCATAGTGAAAGGTATAATAGCGCATGTTTGTATACAAACCTCTTATTACAAACCTTGCGCTCTATATGTAAGTTAATCTGTTTGTCATGGTCAATTTCTTCTTTGCATAAGAAAATAAATGTTATATTATTCCGCAAAATGTACATATATATTATCCTAAATGTAATTTATAACTCTTATTATTACATTAATTATAAAACTATTAATAAAAACAAGGAGATCAAATGAATTGCCATACAATTTTGTTGAATCTAAGAACATATTTATTTTTAGATACTGATTAAAAAAATAATAGTAATAATATTTTATTTGATTTTTAATATTACATGATATTTTTTTAATAATAAAAATAAATGCAACTAAGTGAATTGTTTTAATTATTTTATTAACAAAATATATAACATTCTATTGAACGCAGTTTTTATTGTTTATATGCACTTTAGATAAGAAATACATCTGAACAGATCTTAACAATTCATAGCAACATGGTAACCGCGTGAAAACTTTCTATACAGACTAGCGGCTCGCACAAAAAAATAACAATCGTTATTTGTATAATACATGTACAGTTAATGCAGAGTTCATCAAATTGCAAATTTAATTGCAAATGTTTATAGAAAGAATCTTTGTTTCTAAAAAAGAAAAGGTAAACTAAATCACGAGCTGCTAGTTAATCATTTACAGACATCAATTCTTATTTCAACAATGTTTGCTAAAGATAAAGATCTTATCGTACTCGTAATTTACAGATCATTACATATTTTCAGTTACGAAGTTATATTACATGAGATTTAATGTATTATTCATTTATATGTACTTTATCTTTGAATATGAAATCAATATTTATATATATATATATTTAACGAAGTAGTATAAAAATCGAGTATACTTTTGTACACATTTAAAGAAGTAATTCTTCTATATTTAATAGTTTATTAAAATACCCTCAGAGAACAGAATATATTTCAAAATATGCGCACAAGTATATGTAAAAAAGATTAAAAATATTTTCGGCAAAAAGTTTTTTTTCCATTTATAATAAAGGATATTTAAAATATAGTTTTCATCGTGAGGGTAATTAAGCTTTCATTTTATTAAATTTAATAATAATGAAAGTTACTCTATATTTATTTACAATTTCAATTATAACAAATAACTCTAACTTATATCTTAGTATTGATTTCGATGTTTTTCTTCCAATTATGTATAAAGAAAGAATAAATTAAAACGACACACTTGAACAGATGCCATTAGTGTCATCAGTTTAAGTGTATTATACATTAAAAATGTGACGGTGTATTAAAGTATGGTATATATACTGACCATAATATGGTCAGATGACTAATATTATGTTTCAGATAAATCGGTGACTGTCAGTGTTTCGAATGATGATAAACTGTTTTATAGACTGGGATCTTGATAGGATACGGTTTAAATACCGGAACTGGCACGTGTTTTTCTATTGTGATAGGCACTGGTTTTTCGATCGGAACCGGAATATGTTTCTCCACTGGATACGGCACTTTTTTCTCAACCGGAACAGCTATTGTTTTCACGACTTGTATCGGGACTGGCTTTGATACTGGTACTGCTACGGGATAAGGTTGTGGTACCCCAATTGCAACTGGGTGAGGTATGTTTATTTTCACTGGTTGGGGTATTGGAATTCCTAAATAAAATATTAAACAATATGTCAAATTTGTTCTCATAAAATTCATTAGTGTCATTTCAAAAGTGTATGTAAGAACACGTGAACAAAAGTAATAAGTCGAAGAGTATTAGAATAATATTACCTGGGATATAGATTAATTTTAAAAAATAAAATAAATTGAACATAATAGATAATCATCTTTTATTTTTTTTTATTTTTTAAATTTTATTGAGACATTGATTTAGACCTTTCTTATAACTTTTTTTTATTAAGTTATTATGAATTTTTATTCAACATTGAATGTTTTAAACAAGTGCATCATGTTCAACAACATGACTTACCAATGTCTTTATAAACCGGAACAGCCACTGGCTTAGTGACTTCGACGTGCTCAGAGACCGGAATCGTATGCTGGTAATTATGAATTCCGCCAATGTCCGAGTGGCCGCCGCCGTAATCACCGTAAGAAGAAAGATCCTGATGACCAGTGTTATAAGCATCCGCTGATTGGAACTCGGATTCTGATTCGCCTACGTTATATCCCTGACTGCTCGTAAAATCATTCTTGAACTGATGTTCGTCCGACCTATCGACCTGATGCAGTCCTCCCATTAATGACGCGAAGTAATTAGTTGGGTAATAATCATTTACTATAATTGGAGTGGCCGATGTCAAAGCCATTAGAGAAAGTAACACGACCTGCAATGATGAATCTTATGTCACCAACTTGTTTTGATTTTCTCATCACACATTTTTGCTTTATTTTTTAAACAACAATTTCAAAAAATGTATACAATTTCTGATTATTTTTATACATGAATTATAATGAAATAATGATTCGCGATATCAAAAATAACAAACTGAATTTAATAACCAAACATTTTTGACAATTTACTCACAATTCGACTCATAGTTTTATGTATTTTAGCAAGCCTTGTTAGTAGGTAGAAGTGCCTTCCAGAACTGATGCATCTTTATCCATTTCTCTTCTTAATATAGAGTGGCGCCTTTCACTGTTGGTGATTTGATATTGTTTGTTGTTATTTTCAACTAAAAATTTGCATACAGGTAGTGATTGTTTATCAATTACTAAGTAATAATGTAAAAAATTATCAGTTTCATACGTTCAATAAGTTAACTGGAATTTAAAAAAGGAGCGGTAATTTGGTAACCGGCAATAGCTAATGGTACAGTTATTATATAAACAAAGAAAAGTCTTTCGGTTTTCTTTAAATATAAACAAAAAACACTTTTTTGATAAAATTTTTAATATGAAATTTTGCATAAAAATAATTCAACTTTTATTTCATTATGAATGGTATTCTAAAAATTGAATATACTGAATAATTAATTCGAAATTTATTAGTCATATATTTCAAAACATAATTACAAAACAGAAAACATTCTAAAATAATATTTCACATGTGGGTAAATAATATATGTAATTATAATGTTTAAATTAGCTTTGTTTATTTTTGTTTGTTTGATATTGGAATTTTCAGTTGCACATTAAATGTCAGTCATTTTAATAGCATATTTAATATTCATAAAATACGTTATAATTTATTTTTTATGTATACATTTTTCAATCCAGTTTCGAATTAAATTTGTTGTATTTTACAATATAATTTTTACTGAAATGTAAACACAATTTATGATATAATATAAAAATATAAAATTTAAAAAATTATGAACTCAAAAAGTGAACTCATAATCAACTTAAACTTTTTTCCACATCGGTACAATATTAAATAGAAATGATGTTTATTTGAATGAAATATCATTATAAGTATAAATGATTATGAAATGTTTACAAGGATTGTAGTAAATGTTTAAAATATTTCTTATAATAATTTTATTTTCTAATTATAGAATAATATTTCTATAATGACTGTTAAAAAATTATTTAATTTTTAATTATAAACCTCATTCACATAAATATTCTTATGTTAGTAATGAACATTATAATTTGTTTACTTATAATGTTAATGTAAAAATAAACATTACAAATAAATAAAATTAAAAACCCTCACGGACAAAGATATAAACAACAATTTTATATTTTATTTTATACTAACTATTGCCGCATTTTTCTATAAGTAATATATATTTTATATATTATATATAATTTGTATATAATTATATATATATATAATAGAGTTTTTATATTTTTTATGAAAATATAAAAACTGAATTTTTTATATATATCATTTTATAAAAATGTTATATAATATATAAAATACATATATAATTTATATAAAAAAGCGGCAATTGTTACGATATAATAAAATATAAAATTGTTATTGATATCTTCGTCTGTGAGGGAATATTATAATATTTTTAATTAACATCTTAATTCATTACAGTTTTATATAATATAGAAGCAAAATTTATGCAGACCGTAATGTGACACGTAAAGCTTTTATTTAAATATTGTTCACGAATACTTATTATATCCATTAATATATAATAAAACTTATATACAAGCTTTCTTGTCTGCAGTGAAATAACAATAATAAAATTAATAACAACAATAAATTATGCCTTATTTATTGTTATCGACGTCTATGTTTATTATCATCTCATTATTTCTTTAGAGAAATATACTTTACAAATAAGTAACTACTTTTTACACTTACGAAACAAGTTCTAGTTATATATATTTTTGAAACTTATCTTTATCTATCAGATTTGTAATATGATATAATAGGTCAACATCCACAGCCAGCAGCTAACGAATCTCGTAGCGACAGCATTTTTAGTGGGAGTAATGGTGATTGCAATGTAGGTGCGATATTAATCCAAATGCATCCGTCGCGAGCCTGCAGTTGATTCAAAATGTGTAGAGAGCATAACGAAAATAAAGAGCGCGTGATCACATCGCTTAATTTCTAATTAGGAAACGTGTAATTTCATAGCGATTAATAACCTTCATGAAAAATGAAGTCTTCATCGAAAAGGTCACGAAGCGGAGCAATGAACTTGTACGGCGAAGGTGTTTTCAGTGGATCAATTGAAGGCAATTAAAAGTAACATGATACCGAGAGAAAAATGAAACAGCCGTAGTCTTTTTTTACATCTTTCTCTTCAGATTCTCATAACACAGTTCACATTGAAAAAATAGTGAAATAAAGAAAACAAGAAAAAATGTTTGTTGGTATTTTGTACAGAATTAAGACTTTTAGTTAATAATTGCTTAGTAATTAGTGGTAATGTTCTACAATGTTCTTCACATAAAGAAATAATACGCGGACCTTAATTGTAGATACGCAGAAACAAATGTGGAGGCATTACATTTAATTTGTTGCACTTTGAATTGAATCTAATCCGCGGTATAAGGAAATTACGGTTTACGTGTTATCAGAAACCTGCCGCAATTGTATGAACATAATAAAACCATTCACCATACTAATATGTTTGTGGTATATATATATCAGTTATTTAGCTATATTGAATGCTTTTCTACGAATACAATATGGAATTTTAGTGTTTTAATTATATATAAAAAACGGTTACTATATCTAAGTGACATTATGAATATCACATGTCATTAATTTTATATTTTTTTCGACACAGTTTTGTTATTTATATTTATTATTCTAATAAGATACGTTAGTTTAAAATTACAACATAAACATTAGTAAAACATAAATTTAAATCTAATAACCTTTTTAATTTACTCGTTTTCTTTGTAAGAAGTTTATTTCTTTAAGTAAAATCTAACTATTTTGGAAAAGTAAAGACAACGGATAAGCTTTTCTGTACATTTAGTGCATGAGTGGATGTACATACGCATGTGCTAAAAGTATTAAAGAGAGTATATTATAACGGTAGCGAATCAATTAACAAAGGTTCTCAATAATAAGAAATTTTGGATTTATACGCCATAGACAAATGGCGGTAGATGTGTTAGAAAAAATAGTTCACTGTAACAATTTTCAGTTTTCATTTTCATTTTAGAAATAAAAATTCAAAGTAAATTTTATATTTAAAATGATTTTTTAAACATTCTCAAATTAAGATATTGATATCAATAAATATGGTCAAGTATATTTACAAAGTTTGACTTAAGGATTCTTTAATTTGAGGAGTGAATCTAGAATAAAATCTAATTTATTAACCCTCCTCCGGTTAACGTTTTTTTTTACCATCGAATAAGGTTAACATGAGTCATTGTGGTCCGACGCTATCTTTATTTATTTTTAAAGGTGCTAGAAATGTTTATAAATCATGCACTTATTCAATGAAGTCTCTTGAACAATTTTTGAGTATAAATATATATATATATTAACCCATTGATGATCGAACGTCGCAAAGTGTATACAGAATTATATGTAAAACAATTCCTGCGATCATCAACCAGTTAATAAGTAATATATCAATTGCATTATTCAATTATATATTGAAAAAATAGGGAATATGAACTATTTAAAAAAATATCATCTAATATTTCGCATCAAAAAATTCTTTATTTAACCAGAATAAAGTAAAAGGTGTATATTTTTAGGAAAAATTATTTCTGATATAATTGTAATAAGACTTTTAATTTGCCGATCAAAATATGAATCTATAGACGATTTCAAACGTATACATAAGTATATACATAAATATTTAAATTAATGATATATAAATTAAGACCATGACTATTATTATGAAATCAGGTACGTAATTTGATGAAATTTTATATGATAGTGAAATTTCCCTGTTGAAAAAATCTTTTAGATCCAGATAGGATTTCTCTATCAGGATCTATGCGGTTTTTGTCCAAATATTTTCTATCTTGCATTAACGTTTCTTATGGCTTTTGTAAGTGATTCAGCACTCACAGATTCAATTACTCATTTTTGAATAAGCAATTTTATCTGCAAGTGCTGATACACCTGCAAAAGCCATAAGAAACGTTAATGTAAAACACGAAATATTTAGACAAAAACCACATAGATCCTTAAAAAAAATTCTACCGTACTTTTCGACAGGGTTATTAATGACATGAATTAAGAAAAATATATTCAACTTTGCATTTGTACTGCGGCAGCACTAGAATAACTTTCACTGTTCTTGTGCGGCAGAGCGCCATGTAGCTGAATTATAAGTCCAAATTTTGGAGTTTTTTTTAGAAAAAAATTGTAATGTAAACTTAGCTAATGTATTAAATCATATAATTAATACGTTATATTTTATTCCCAGTAAACGATATATTCTTTAACCATATTGAGAAAATTCGCAAAACCGTATTGAAAAATCGAATTAAAATTTATTCCATCATTAGAAATTTAAACAAGTTTTAACAAGAAGCTTAGAAACTTACACACGCAAAAAAGGAATTTCTCAAAATCAGTAAAAAATTACTGATTTTCAGTAAATAAATGAGTTAAAAATTATTGGCAGACAAATTACTTAAATTCAGTAATTTTTCGTTTAAAACTATTTGAAATATTAAATTAAGCAATTATGTTGTTGCATAAAAATGCACCAATTATGTTGTTCATTATTCAATTATCAATATTCATTATATAACATTGTTATTTTTGAACACTTTCTTATACAAAGATTCAACAATTACACTTGATTTTGGCAGTAAATTTAAAGAGATAATAAGATTTCTTGTTTTATATAATAGACAAAAATTTTGATTTTACTTGGGATAAAATATCTGTATTTCATGTCATTAAAATCTAAAAAACTACTATATTATATGTCTGGAGGCAGGATTTTTCCTATATAAAACTATCCAGAACACGAAAAATATATTTTTGATATCTTCACCCATTTACAAACGTGAAAGTTATATATATTTAAAAATGTTATTATATATGACCACTTCATTAGGTCAAAATTTGTCATTATTAAAATGTCTTTGTATAACAGTTTTAAAGGTTAGAAATCAAGCTTTTAGTATTTTATTCATTATATAAATTTTACATGAAAAATTCCGGTTATTTATGACAAAAACTAAAAAAACTCCTAAAAATAGCTATTGTTAGGCTTCTTGTGGGATATAAAAATATTGCAAAAAAATTTTTTTCCCTGGTGTTTTTTTTATCCAAGAATCTATAAAATTGTCCCATAGCTAAACATTTGTGAAGTTTTCGACCCACCCTAATATATATACATATATTACTAACATTATTATTATTATTCCCAAACATATTTTGTTCTAATTTGCAATGTACCGACATTAAAATTGTGAATTAACATACTTTCATACTTTATCTACAGCTTTATTTAATGTTACAAATAAAATAGATTTATTTTGATATGAAAAATATGTTTTATTAGAAAAATGGCTCATCTTAGGACAATTTTTAATTATTAATTTTGAATTCAATTAATTTTCCCGCTTAATTTAATATTTCAACTACTTTCAAACAACAAAAATGAAGTTATTTATTTTTAGAAATGAAATTACTGATTTTCAGTAGTACAGTTTCTGAATTTCAGTAATTAGTCTGCCAATCACTTTTAACGCATTTTTTTATTAAAAATCAGTAATTTTTTACTGACCTTGAGAAATTACTTTTTTGCGTGTAGAAATAAAGTTTTATCAAAAAATTTTTAATACGATTTTGTGTTTCTATTCAGTTTTGCAACTTTTTTCAATACGGTTAAAAAATTTTTCCCATTTACTGGATTCTAGCTTCACTCCTCAAATTGAAGAATCCTTATGTCAAAATTCACAAATGTACTTGACCATATTTATTGATGTCAATACAATATTGATATCATAAATATTGTATATCAATAATAAAATATTGATATCATAAATATTGATATCAATGATTTGAGAATACTTTTAGTGATATTGGATCCATACATGAAATATCACAAGACAAAATATCACAGACAAAATATCACAAGACAAAATATCACAGACAAAATATCACAAGACAAAATATCACAGACAAAATATCACAGACAAAATATCACAAGACAAAATATCATAATGACAAAATATCACAATGACAAAATATCACAGGACAAAATATCATTGCATTAAAAATATCATTAAAAAAATTCAATCATTTTTAATGTGTATATAAATATTTACAACAATTTTGATTTATAAATGATCGTGAATTATGAAAAAAACGATTACATTATAAATTATTGGCAATATTTTTCAAACATCGGAGAATTCTTTTTTGGTTATATTTTTTTAATACTTCTTTCAGTGATCTACTTGATTGACATGTCCGTTTGCGTTGTGGTTCTTAATCGGAATCAAGTTTACACAATAATATTCGTTTCCCTACATCTTTATCACATTTTTCATATCTTTTCTTTCATCAATTTTTTTGTATTTTTTTTGTATCTATGAAAAAGACGTGTAATTTTGGCTACAATAAAAAAATACCTGGAACGTGGGCCTCGACAAATACACC
Organism: Gryon sp. ZL-2020; assembly: GCA_022817425.1. Classification (NCBI taxonomy): domain Eukaryota; kingdom Metazoa; phylum Arthropoda; class Insecta; order Hymenoptera; family Scelionidae; genus Gryon; species Gryon sp. ZL-2020. The sequence continues at coordinate 10,100 of JABFPJ010005128.1, forward strand.
GACCTTTACGTTAATTTTATATGCATAAAAATGCGAATTGTGTGATGAAAGTCACATGTGATGAAATTGAAATGTGATGAATGTGGCATGTAATGAAACTGACATGTGATGAAAAACAGTGTGATGGAAAAAAATGTGATGAAGATGTCAGATCCCTTATATTCATACAATAAGGTTAATAAAAATAACATTATAACATTATATACAAACCAGTTCGTTAATCACTATTATTTTATCATTTTCTCCTGTGATATTTTGTCACTGTGTTATTTTGTCTTGTGATATTTTGTCCGTTTCCCAGTGATATTATTATGTTTTCCATTTTTTGAGGCTTAAAGTTCATATTCTGATTTTATTAAAAAAAAGTTTGAATTAAGATTAGATTTTATTCTAAATTTATGTTTTAAACTGGGTAAGTCTGATATGTTTTAACTGTCATTGCTTCTTAATTTTTTATACTTGGCCTTTATTTTTCATTTTATGTGAATTTTTGTTTTCATATGAGTTCACTTTTCATATATTATACATATATATATTATATATATTTCAATAACTTATAAAGGAATAATGTATTCATGATTGATTTACATTAACGTCCCATATGCGTTCCATACACTTTGCATATATTTAGAAGTCAGCAGAGGCTTTTCCCACGAGTGAGAAAGATGCCATTCTCACGAGTGAGAAAGCCTCTGCTTGTTTCAGTATAGTTGAGTACGATATTTTTTCCAACACGCGTATGAAAAGTGGCGTATTTCTTAACTGTTTTCGGTGGAAAAAGTAATCTATTTCTTGTCCTAATCCTTGTTGGAAAAAGTATCGTGTACGACTTGTTGAAAAATTTGGCGACACATGAGCGTGTGTGACATCACTCGCTTCGCTTGTGACGTCATTTCACACGCTCGTGGAATCGCCAACTTTTCCCACTAGTTGTGCAATATACTATTTCCTTACGAGGGTGGGAAAAGTAACTACTTTTCCCACTGAGTAAGGAGAATGTATTTTTATTTACTTTAAATATCTCGACTATTCCGCGGTCTTGAACATTCTGACTATTTTTTCAAACGGCTAAATCTAAACCTCTTTCAAATTTAAAATCATGCCCGCCCTCTTTAATTATAAAATAGAAACACTTTGCGGCGGTTTTCAAAACTTGCTAACACTCGGCTGTTCCTGACCATTCACTCAGTCCCTTGAGTGACAAATATATTCTCATACTTATTCATTAATATACTAACATGTATTCGTATATTAATGAATAAGTAATATTTTATGTTTACCATAAAATTTATATTTAATTAGTTATTAAACTATTAAATTGTTTATTAAGATTAATTAATTATCACTATAAACATTAGACTTTATCCTTATTAATATGAAACTAGGCATAATCAGTATTAAAATAGTTGACAGAATATCAGCGAACAACGTTGTGACGATTTAGAAATGCTAAAGTGATAGGAGATATTGAAATTCAAATGCATAACTGAAGGAATGGAGTAGTGAATAAGGCGACGGACTTTCACGTTGGAGGCACGAGTGCAAATCTTCAAAAATCAACAATGCATCTTTATCTTCGAACCTAAATTCAATTATGAAATATAATTGTAAATAACACAAAAAATGAAATAAATCAAAAAATTGTGTATTTATATAATAAAAAATATAGTTTTATTTATTATAAAAAATACAATTTCGACGTAAACATGACAAAACAACATCGAAACAACATTGCCAAACAACACTGAAACAAGACTAACCGCAGAGTTATAACAACATTGATAAAAAGAATTGGAACAATACTGGTAAACCAACGTCGAAATAACGTTGTTGATGATGATGGCCCAACATTGGACTAGTTGAATATTTCCATATGAGTATATTGGAAATTTTATCAGCCAATTTGTTGGCTTCAGTTCCTTTGTGTCCTTTGTGGCAATTCCTAAGGCTTAGCTTATTACCTTTCGCTAGTTCCTCTAGGGTGACGAAGCACTCTAGTACTAGCTTAGCAGACTAAAGTCTCGGTTCCAGTTTACTTTCCTATCTAGGCAGATTTCCAGATATTTGGCGTGATTGGATAGTCTCAATTCGAATGCGAATACCATACGAAATCTTGGTAAGTATTTGAACGTAATTCATACAATAATATATGCGGAAATTGTAGAAATACGAAAATTTTAAGCATATTTTCATTTTCTATGCAGGTCACAAATAAAATATATATCTTTGTACATATGAAAAATGCACGAAAAAATAATGGGACAAGAAATCTTAAAAATTTAACCATTTTCAAAATGATATAAATTGATCAATTTCCATTGAAATTACATTTTTTTAATTGTAGGTAAAATCGTATACTTGCTTTTTCATAAATATGTTAATCATGTTTTCCAAGCTTCCCACAAGCTTCCCATAAGCATCCCATAAGCATCCCATAAGCATCCCATAAGCATCCCATAAGCATCCCATAAGCATCCCATAAGCATCCCATAAGCATCCCATAAGCATCCCATAAGCATCCCATAAGCATCCCAT
>JABFPJ010005129.1:0-12633 GCA_022817425.1 Gryon sp. ZL-2020
TTTTTTATTACTATAAAGACTAAAAATAAAGAAATGCCGTTTCTCTTTCGTATTGCTTCAATTATTACTGATGGTAATAATGCTTATGTCATATGCAATATGTGGGAAACTATTTTTATTGATGAAAATTATCTAGCATATGAAATACGAAATGCAAATATTGATAGTCATGTTGTTATAAATTTAAAAACATTATCTCACGTGTTAGGGTACGAATTTATTCAAACGTATCACAAAACAACATATTTTATAAGTTTTTTTTTGTTTTTTTGATTGTATAAGCATTACAAACATTATGTGACGCTAGGCATTGATATAGTCTGACCGAAATTTCGTATAATGGTATTAAACTGCAAAACTCAATCAAGGCTAAGTATAGCCACGTCATGGTTAACGTGGATTGTACCACTAGGCGCTGACCAGGTAACTATACCTTGATTCTTAATAGTAGTTATACACGTGTTTTGTCTAAATTGAAAAGTATCTCGGGTGGAACTAGGGATTTAGTTAGGACTCATATACGGTTTTAGGGAGGGGGTGACAGGGTTTCACCCGGGCGAAACCGGGGCTTCAGCTAGTTTCATACTAAAAAAATATGTGAAATCATGTAACAAGCCAAGTTTAGTTATACATGAAAAATGAAAGTTTTTTTAATTCCCACTTCTTCCACAAGAATTGATTAACCTAAAGAAGAATAGGAAATACCTTACAAAGGTAAAAAATAGACGAGCCAAGGTGTATACGTTACTTAGTTTTTCCATAAACGATATACTATATTAAATTTAAAAAATCCTAAACGGATTTAAATATGTCACCTCCCTCCCTTCCACAAAAGCGGAATAATTTAAATTCATAAATCCTATAACTTAAAATTCTTAAACCCACAAATAATGTATTCTATAAAATGTATTATTCCCCAAAACTATCAACAAAAAGCTTTAAAAATCATCATAAAATAATGTGAAATATCTTAAGGTGGTTCTTGAAGTCTGCTACACCGGAGTTACTGTTTTCTTATTTTTAAATTATTTAATAATGTATTAAGAATTAAAATATATACTATTTCATTCTTTAGTTTTGGGAGAATTGTATGATCAAAGAAAAAATATTTTTTTAAGTAAACTTTGGGCTCCACAACTTCCCGCCCCCCCACTCTTCCCTTAGAACTAAAGAATGAAACAGTATATGTTTTTATTCTTAATGCATTAATAAAAAATTTAAGAATAAAAAGACACTAACTCCAGTGTAGAAGATCCCAAAAATCACCTAAGAACTCTACATTAAAAGGATGTGAGATCGTGTAAGGAGCCAAGATGACCGATAATCTAAATCCTAATAAAAATAAGTCATCAAAAAAACTCTACCTTAAAAAGATGTGAAATCATGTTAGGCGCTAAGTTAATTGATAATAAACTAAACCCTCCCTTAAAAGCGGAATAATTTAAATTCATAAATCAAATAATTAAAAACCTTACAAGAAAAATTAAAAAGGAATATTATATTTTATTTATATTTGACAGTTGTAATATTGAACTGTTTCGAAAATTTAAAAAATCTTTTTTAGAAAAAAATGTTCTTTTAAACAATATTTTTTAGATATTCGAATATTTGAAAAAATTAAAAAACTTAAAGTTCGAAAAATAAAAAAAAATGAAAAAAGAATTTTTTCGTTACTCGGGGAGGGAAATGCCATTTTCCTCCCTCGGGAGATTTAGGAAAATGGCTTTTTTCCCTCCCTCGTAACGAAAAATATAGTACGCAACATGGGAGATGATCGGAAATTCGTTTCCCTCGCGGTTACAAGCCTCGCTTTCGGCACGCCTTGTGAACTCCGCTCGGGAAAACGAATTCCCGATCTCCGTTGTTGCGTAATATACTATTTCAACAAAAAATTTTTTAATTTAAAATTAAAAAATTTTAAAAATTTTGAAAATTTACAAATTCGAAAATTAGAAAATTAGGAAGTTTTATTTATTAATAATATTAGGATTAGGATAATGATTTAATTATTATTTAACAGTCCCTGTCAAATAATAATATAAACAAAACGTATGAAGACACAAAAAATATAGTCAAAGCATTCATGAAAATGATATTAATGATAATGTAAAAGTGAACAAAAATAAAACTAAAATTAAATTAAAAAGAAAAACGAAATTAAAAGTAAAGTAGAATCAAATGTAAACAATATTAATAAAGTAAATCCAGAAGACACAGAACCTATTGTTGAAAATGTAGAAGTAGCAGTAATTAATGAATCACGTGCGAGAAATTCAACGGAAAAAAGGCCGCTAATTTATTTGTGCTGGAACTGTTTGAAAGAAGGCCACCGTTTTATGGATTGTAAGGAACCTATGACACTTTTTTGCTTCTCGTGCGGAAAACGCGGAGTAAAGAAGAGTCAGTGTACTTGTCAAGAATTAAATCATGCAAAAAACATATAAGGACGGCGGCTGATCAATCATTGGTCGATACAGATCATTTGAATATCAGTTGTGGCGGAATTGGCGAAACTGACAATGACCAAAGGTCATTTATCTGGGTCAAATTGTCAGGAAAAATGATTAGGTTACTCCTTGATACGAGATAACTCATTCATACTTAAATTTTGATATTTATTCGATTTTGACAAATGATTCGTTGAGTAATAATGATGGGTTACAGGTGAAAATGGCAAATGGGTCCAATGAACCGATTTTAGGAGTTTTTAAAACTGAAGTTGAATTTTTAAATAATAAAGTTAGTGTAGTTTTCCGTGTTTTAAATAATTTATCTTATACAGGAATTTTGGGAGTAGATGGTGTAAAGAAACTTAAATTATTTGTAGATTTTTCTAGTGAATATATAAAAATAAAAAATCATGATTGTGTTCAGGAACCTATGTTATCTCTTTTGGGTGTTTCATGTGCGAGATTAGAGGAGGTTTCACAAGATCAACTCGAACAATTAAATAAATTATTAGATCGCAAGTTGCCTCCAGGATATCGAAAGCTTGGTTTGACAAATTTAGTAGAGCATCACATTGATGTTCAGGGTCGTCCCGCGATTCGACAAAAGGCGTACGATATTTCCCCAAAAGTGAGAGAAAGAATGCACCGTGAGGTCGACAAAATGCTCGAAGAGGCTGTGTTTGAACCTTCCTCTAGTGAATGGGCGAGTCCAGTCGTTATGGTGAAAAAAAGTAATGATGGCTATCGTTTTTGTGTGGATTGTCGTAAGGTCAATGAGGTTACGAAAAAAGACTCTTACCCGCTACCACAAATTCAATCTATACTCAATAGATTAAACTCCGCAAAATTCATATCAACTTTAGATCTTAGTCAAGCTTATTTCCAAATTCCATTGGCCCCTGATAGTCGAGAAATCACAGCTTTTATCGTACCAGGAAAAGGGTTGTTCCAATTTAAGCGAATGGCATTTGGTCTAACTAATGCTCCGGCAACCTTTCAAAGGTTATTGGATAAATTAATAGGACCAAGTATGGAAACTTTTGCTTTTGCATATCTTGATGATATCATAATTGTAACAACTACTTTTGAAGAGCATTTGCAACAATTGGAATTAGTATTGGATAGGATAAGTTCAGCTGGTTTAACTATTAATAGAGAAAAGAGTAAATTTTGTTGTAGTGAGGTTAAGTATTTGGGATTTATAGTTTATAGAGAAGGTCTTCATATTGATCCAGATAAAATCGCACCTATATTAGAATATCCAGCCCCCAGGAACGTTAAACAATTGAGACGCTTTCTAGGTATGGCCACCTGGTATAGGAGGTTCATAGAACATTTCTCAAGTCGAGTCGAAAATCTTCTGGTTTTGCTCAGGTCAAATCAATCTTGGCGTTGGGGTCCCGAGCAAGAAAATGCTTTTCAGGACATCAAGGATGAATTAGCTCGAGCGCCAGTGATTACTTGCCCCGATTTCAACCGGCCATTTTTGTTAGAAACAGATGCCAGTTCTTTCGGATTGGGCGCCGTGCTAGCTCAAGTCATTGATGGTACTGAGAGGGTGATAGCGTTCGCTAATCAAACTTTGAGAAAAACCGAAAGAAATTATTCAGTCACGGAAAAGGAATGTTTGGCGGTGATTTGGGCTGCTCGCAAATTTCGTTGCTACTTGGAAGGTTACCACTTTACAGTGATAACCGACCACTCTACTCTTAGGTGGCTTTATAACTTGAAAAATCCGACTGGAAGGTTAGCTCGATGGGCTCTAGAACTCCTTGAATACGATTTCGAGATAATGCATCGGAAAGGGGCTTTACACCACGTTTCGGATGCATTATCACGAATGTATGAAGATCAGGAACTATCGTGCGCAATTTCGGAACATTCAGGAGATAATAAGTGGTATAGAGAAAAATTAGATAAGGTTATCGAATTTCCCGAACGATTTCCAAATTGGAAGGTGGAAAAGGAGAGGCTATATTTTCATCGTCCAGATGCATTATTGGATCAAGTCATAGATGATCTAGATGCATGGAAAGAAGTAGTTTTTGAGAAATAAAGTTTTACGGGAAAGTCATGATATCCCATCATCAAGACATTTAGGTATTGAGAAAACGTATTCGCGGTTAGCTAAGACTTATTACTGGCCAGGAATCTATAAGGACATTGTCAACGACATTAGAGCTTTTCAAGTTTGTCAAGCTACCAAATCCGATCAATCAGGTCCTTCAGGTTTAATGGGATTTCGAAATGTTGAGAACCTTGGATTGTAGTTTCAGGGGATATTATGGGACCTTTTCGAGCAGCCACAGGAAAATTAATCAAAGAGGCTTTTGAGTCAAGAGTAGCTTTTCGTTGGAGAATCCCGAGGTTTTTCTTGACCGATAACGGGACCGAATTTAGAAATAAAGATATTACTAGATTGTTTGAAGATTTGGACATCCGTCAAGTCACCACACCGCCGTACCATCCTCAGGCGAATCCAACCGAAAGATGTAACAGGACCCTTAAACAGATGATCACAGCTTTTGTAGAAAAGGATTATCAATTGTGGGACCTACATTTGCCGGAATTTCAATTTGCTGTTAACACTGCTGTTCATAGTTCTACAAGAGTATCTCCAGCTTTCTTGAATCTTGGGCTTCATCGGAGATTAGTTCAGGGGTAGGTAAGTGGCCTTACCAACCTCAAATGAAACCACTGTCGAGTTGAGTTCTGAAGAAGCTTGATCCAATAGAATGACTAGGTTAGAACACATTCGTGATCTCGTTCAGAGAAAATAGAGAGTTTTATCGTCCGCGGCAGAAAATCGATGTTCTAATCTATGCAAAATATATTAAGGTCCGTTCAGAGTACAAAAAAGATTATCGCCTGTAGTTTATCAGTTAGTTGACGAATCGGGAAAGTCCGCTGGTAAATGGCACATAAGACATTTGAAATTGGGATTTTCAGATGCCGTGGGTGATAAGACGCAAGATACGACAATACGACTCGGGGGAGTTCAAACCCCTACACCTAGCGTGGAATCCTCCCCCCCTTCATCCCATGTTGGAGAGGGAGGAACAAGAAAGAATTCAGGCGGAATTCCGCAAACGATTCCCCCATCATTACCAACCACAGTCAACAGTTCATCCTCCCAATCCAATGGGAGGAAAGGTCGGGGAGGACCTCGAGGTCGGGGAGTTGGACCCCCTCGACTCTCCGGACCCTTCAGTCCAGGCCCTTCCAATTCGACCAATCAATTCGGTCAATCAAACCCCACAAGCAGGACCGTCGACTCCGACCAATCAGGCACCTCCAAATTACCGGCCACCAACGGCCCAAGCGAAAACGGCCGACGCATCAGTCGGTGTCGCTTCGCATCGCTGCTGGAATTGCGGCAAATGGGGGCATGATTATAAATTCTGCCCCCGACCCAGAAAGGAGAAGTCCTTTTGCCATTTCTGTGGCCTTCAGGGTTATGAGCGACAGGATTGCCCACGCTGCCTTCCTGTCAATTACAGGATCTAAAGTCCCAGAATTCATTTTTTTCATAAATTAGCACATGGAAAATATGCATGAAAAGTTTACTTATAGTCTACTTATTTTCGAAAAAAATACAATTGAAAAAAATAAAAAATGTCCCAAAATTGCTTCAAAATTTTAAAACACACCTAATATCTAAAAAATAACAGTAGATAAGAGTGATACTTGAATTAAAAAACTACTTTTAGCGTTACCCAGGAACAATGACATGGACGTAGTAGTTTTCTGTCCCCTTTGGGGTGGTTGATTAACGTGAGTCCCCTTGCCTCTCACGAATCAGAGTGCTTTTTAAATGTTTGTTTTCTTCTCAAATTTGCACTACCACTTCAAAATTAGCCACGAAGATATTGTTCGAAGTTAGCCCCTCCAGCTTGGATACATAACTTCAATCTTCTGTAAAAATTATCAACAGTTTGCAGCAACACATCACGAGGTATAGCTGCACAAGCTGTTCGGATACGTTGTTTCATATCATCTCTTGTTGTTGGCTGTGGCTCATACACTGCATCTTTAAGCATGCCCCACAAAAAAAAGTCAGGTGTTAAATCAGGTGAACGAGGAGGCCACAAGAACGGTCCACCACATCCAATCCACCGACCAGGAAAACGCAAATTCAAAAAGTTTCTAACGATAATAGCGTAATGAGGTGCTGCACCATCTTGTTGAAACCACATTCTTTGCCTACATGCTAAATCTACGTCCTCCATTAATACACCAAGATGGTCTCTAAGAAGTTTTAAATAAAAAGCCCCTGTTACACTTCCCTCAAAAAAGTAGGGACCACTTAAAAATCCATTTACAACACCACACCAGACCATTAAAGACCATCGATGTTGATGGTCAACAGCTCTATGCCAATACGGATTATTTTCTGACCAATAGTGGCTATTGTGTCTATTAAGTTTTCCGCTGCTTCTAAACGTAGCCTCATCACACGCAGACAACAAAATATCAATACTCACCATACCGTACATCAGTATTTAATGTACCGTAACATATTTTGTATTAATCATTGATTGCAGATGTACTAATATTAATAAATAATTAGTTTGTAATATACTTAGTGTTATTTGTTTTCATGATTAAAATATAATTTGACGTTTCTAACATAACATAGGTTATAATATTCTTTTTTGTATATGATAGTCAATTAATTTCGAATCAATTTAGGCCTATGGTGCATTAATTACTGATGTACGGTATAGTGAGTATTAATTTCTTGTTTTCTGCGTGCACTAAAAAGAACATATCTTAAAAAAAGGCTTGTGAGCAATCCTTTGCAAAGCCCATTGGCAAAATTGAATCCATGCTTGCATATCCGCTTCCGTTAATGCTTGAGTTAGTGTTATATGGTATGCATGTATTTTCTGGCTTTTAAAATTCTCAAGATTGTCGTTTTTGGAATTCCGGTTTGTTTTTGTATTTGACTAATAATACAAAATGGTATTTTGTATTATGCTAATATGGGAATCCAAATGAACGCACGCAAGTACAATAAGAATCCGTACATCATTTTCATCGTTCTAATGTTCATGATTTTGACGAGTTATGCGTCCATTTCGTGCTCTTAATGTAAGATCACGAATAGTCACGTTAGTTGGATGTTGCCTGTTTTCAAAACGTTGAGCATAGATTCGGGCAGCAGCAGCATAATTATTGTAACATTCACCTAAAACAAAAATCATATCAATAATCGCCGTAGGAGTATAATGAGCCGTATTTTGAAATAAAATATTACCAATTTTCTTGATTCTCTCAATATGTTTTCAGTTCTGATTCTGAAAGAAAAGTGAGCTCTGACCGCACTGCGCGTCCTTTTGTAGTCAACCGTAATTCATCAAACACCCACAGTGTCGCATCGAACGATCTTCTTTTCATTTTGATGGAAGGAGGCAACTTTTTAAGAGAGATCCCTAATTTTGAAGCAATTTTTGGACATTTTTTATTTTTTCGATTGCAGCGCCATCTATCGACCAAAATGACTTACATGAAAGGTCAAATCAATGTAATTTTTTCTGGGGAATCTGAATCTACGACAAAGAATGGGGGTTTCGAATTAAGATGTTTATGCCCCACCAATTTCAACTAAATTTTCAGAGAATCTAGTGCTATGTCTTTAAATTGTCGTATACGTTTGTTTTTTTGCAATATCTGCACTAGATTTTTAGAAAAAAAATTTTTTGTGTCATAGTTGTCACCCGTCACGTGTAATAGGGGATGTTATTAGGGGTGTCACAACGGTTTTTACAGAGTTTATGCGGAGTTTATAGAGCGTTCATTAAGAGTCCTGAAAGAGTTTATAGAGATACCTCGGATGAAACTAAGAATTTAGCTAGAAGTCATAAGCGGTCATAGAGATGGGGTCATAGGCTTTTTGCAGGGCGAAGCCGGCAATTCAGCTAGTATATATTTATGTCCATAAAACATTTATGGACATAAATATATATTTATATACAATTTCCATTTCTTTGAAATGTCTTTTCTTACGTAAAGGTTCTCCAAAGAAAAATTATTCGCCTGGAATGTAATTTGTTAACAAATGTGCGGTATGTCTTCCCTCTAGTAGAGGCTTAACGTCATAACAAAAGCGTACTTAATCGCTATCAAACATAAAATTAAAAAAAAATATGCATAGTGTATATCTGTAATTTGTGTCGGTATGAAACTGTTGTCAGGCGATGTTTGATGCACATCAACTTGTACTTTTTGTTGATATCTCTCGTTTTCTTTATTTGAGGTTATGTTATCTATCTTTTCACGCAATTTGCGCATTTTCTTTTCTAAATGATTAATTGACTCTTCATTTTTCTTCTTATGATGTTTACCTACCTCGCGACGATAAAACGAGTGCGATACAATCGCACATAATATTTTAATAATCACTTAAAAGTTAAAATTCTTTCTTTACGATGTGTATCACTCGCGCACAAAAAACGTTATGAAGATGAACGCGGCAAATTGGCGGGAAGTTCTCACTCCCTAAACTTTGTGTGTCATCTACCGGCAAGAAGCGGTACTACATGCTTAAGTCCGTTTAATACAAGACTCGAAATATAATTTCAAGAAAATATAACAATTCAAATTCTAATTTAATGTTCCCTATACGGAAAGACAATCCAGGCGATGCTAGCTGAAATCCTTCAATTATGATCGTTTAATTTTTATTTAGGAGTATTAGCATAAAATTTAACCTTTTATTCGTTGACACTTACTATAGCAGTCGATAAAATTCATGGATAATTGCTGAATTCTTCGTTAAGGTACGATTGCTCAAGACTTAGGGGATTATCCTCTAAGTTTTGAGCAACCGCGCGCATACGGCGGTTGCTAAAAACTTAAGCACAAGACAAACGAATATGATTCTAAATGATTGGCTGACGCGTTGCTCAAGACTTAAGGGATAATCCCTGAAGTCTTGAGCAATGATACCATATTCTTTCAGTTATTATTGCATATATGTGTGTTATAGATTAAAGCCACAAATTTAACTGATTACAATAGATACGAGCTTAAAAACAATTAAGCTGTTACACGTGAAGTGTTTCTTATGGAATAATCGCTTAGATTTTTTTTTCAGTGTAGATATACTATCAATGGCAATATAAACAGATAATAATTTGTTGATATAAATATGTAATGACTCTACTTGATTAAATTAACTTCTGAATACTCATATTTATTTAGGCTATACAGAATTCAATAACAAGTTTATAATTGTTACTACCTCGAATCAGTTTATTTGAATTCAGTGTTGAAAAATCGATAAATTGATTTTGAGTGCTTGCTACCTGTACTATTCACATGATAATTAAGTTGATTCTCCAGTTTCCATTAAAAAAATCAATCTTTTTCTTGTCTTCTTTAAATTTAAATTATATTCAATTGATAAGTTTCAGTTTTGGTATAAGAAATTTTTGTGTTTTAAATTGTAAGTTGTTTAGATGCTAATACGTAATTAATAATAAAATTGCATGATTCAATATGGAAAAAATATTTGTTTATATAACATTAAATTTTGAACGTAAGACTAAAATGACAGACTAACACAGGCCATTAGATTAACATGCACGTGAAAATGCACGTGATTCTTCAGTAAAATGACATGTACATGTTTTTACATTTCGCCTCAATTAAGTTTGCAAAGGTTCTCCGCATGGTCGAACGACGCGTCTATTATTAGAAATATGTCGGCTAATTGAAATTCATTACTAATAATATGTTGACGCGATAATTGTATATTTATATTCTTACGAAAGTCTGAATTAAGATGTCAGCGTAATAAAAATAAATAATAAGTTCAAAGTTTAAAATATACATTTAACTATCGAACAAATTGAATGCATTTATAATTCATTAATGTACGATTTTCATTCAAAAGGAAAAATTTTTGTCCGATCGTGCTGAAAGTAATCATTGCTACAAATAATTTTATCGTGTTTTCAATTAATTGTCATACTTACGTGTTTTCTTTCGTTAATGTTGATCCGGAATGTCGGATAAATGATACGTTACAAAATAAGAATATATTTTTTACTTAAAATTAAAAATTATAACATTTCTCCAATAGTAAAAATAATTTAATGCTTTCTCCGTAAAAAAATGTTTTTCCCATTTATTGAAATACAGTATAAAAAATGTTCTTAATTAAGTGTAACTGATCTTAATTTAAGAATAGTTTTACTAAATTTAAGAAAATGGGACAAATATATTTATATTGTTTTTCTTTTAATCAAATAATAGAATAATAAGTATAATAATAATAATTTTTTGTCTCTGGCCGAGTACAAAAAAAAACTTGTTTTTTGTGCCGCCAGGACTGCCGTGTCTCTTTTCAGAAACAAACAAGTCCCGCTTTTTGACATTAAAAAAAGTAATAAATAATTAAAAGTTTCTTCTTTTTTTTCATTATATAGCCTCCATCGAGTAGATGAGAATAAAAATAGTATATTGTGTATCTAGTACGCAAAGTAAGCAATTGCACGAGGCGAGTTGTAGACCGAGTCGAAGCAACCCATGTCCAGCCGAGGCTGGACAAGGGTTGCTTCGACGAGGTCCCCCGAGCCCCCCGACATAACAAACCATATTTAAAATGATTTAAATAAAAAATTAACATATCAAACCAAATAAAAAATAAAAGACCAAACTTCAAATGATTTAAAACAAAAATTATGAAATCAAATCAAATAAAAAATAAAAAACGAAACTTTAAATGATTAAAAAAATAAAAAACCAAACTCTAAATGATTAAAAACATTAAAACCAAAACTTTAAATGATTACAAAAATAAAGAAAAAATAAACTTTAAATAATTTAGAAAAACAATTATGAAATCAATGTTAAAAAAGAAACAATTTTTAAATGTTTTTTTACAAAACAGAAACACTTTTTAAATGATTCGTTACAAAGAAGAAACAATTTTTAAATGAAAAACGTTAAATGAAGTAGTTTTTAAATAGAAACTCAGAATACAATAAGAAATTTTTAAGACAAAAGTAAACTCTTAAGAGGATGTTAAACCTAAACAAGTTCTACATTACCGACATTTCTGTTGTTTTCATTTATTTTGTTTATTTGCAACAATCCAAAACAGTTATTCAGAAAATGAAGCTAATACGTCAATTCTTTGTGAAATTATCTTCAAATTGATCTGCCGAAATTATTATTTGAAGCTATATTTATTCCATTTTTTTACAATTCGTTTTTGACAATATTTTACAGGTTAGTCAAACTTTGTCCAAAACGACTTGTAAAAATACGCGATTATTATAGCTTTAGACAAGTATTTATTTAGATCAAATTGAAGAGAATTTCACAAATAATTGACGTATTACCTTCGTTTTTTATATTTATTTATTATTGTTCAGTAACTTGCGAATAAACATTTTTGGCGCTGTAGTCAGAATTTGAAGTTGGCATTTGGCTTTGACATGCTCTTAATTTCATAAATATAATAAGAAAGCATTATATTGTTTAAAAACGTATATTCAAAGTTTTACACAAATACTGAACTTGCACATAAATTGTTGAACATATAATTTTTATAATATATAACACTTTCCAAAACTTGCTACTGTTTTCTTAGACAGCAGACGCTATGCAATTAATTCATCGAAGTAACACCGGTGGCGCTGGTGTAAGCCTACGCAAATAATTTGAGCGTCCGCAAAATAAACGTTGCGTACGCAAAGTAAATTTCGCGTTCGCAAAGTAATACTTTGCGTACACTTATGGGTGTACAGAAAAGTTTTTCCATACTGTGCAAAAAAACTTAAATTTGCGTACGTAAAACCGGCACGAAAAAGGTTACTTTCTGTGCATGTTGGACAAAAGAAAATTGATGAGTTTTGATGAAATGTCCTAAAATAATGCCGTCTATCTATGTCCCTTTGGAGTCAATGTTTTTAATACATAGCTGTCGCTTAAAGTAAATGTAATATCTGTTTTTACTAGCTGAGTTATATTATAACTCAAAATTACAAGCCATTTGGATGAAATATGAAGTTGTACATTAAAAAAAACAAAAAAGTAGATGTAATATCTGTTTCTCCTAGCCGAGTTACCCAGCAGCCAGAACTATATTAAAACGTATACATTACTTATATTTTATATACCGTATTTGTCAATTTTTATATTAATTGTTTGCAACATGAATACGATTTAA
>JABFPJ010005130.1:0-12628 GCA_022817425.1 Gryon sp. ZL-2020
AGAATTGAAGTTGTATGTCAATGTTGTTTCATTTTAAGTACTAATTAAATTTGTACAATTAAAAACATAGTTAGTTTACATTAAAATATTACTATTTAAAATAGATACAAAAAGAAATTCTCATAATTATCAAAAATATGGATATATTTTACAATTAAAGAACAAAAATAATCTCTTCGACAGTTTCAGACATTAATACATATTATTTATAATATTTTTTATTGAAAAAGGACAAGCAGTCATATAGATTTAAATAAGGACAAAGTCCATTTAAATGTTTTATAGGAATTTCAAAATATATACGATGACTTCAATGGTGATTTTATAGAAGTCAATATTATTATCAATATAATAAATTCATTTAAATCATCATTTTGTAATTTATTTACATCAATTGGAAACATTAAAAGATCATTAAAATTATACATTTTTCTTATTCACAATTCAACGAGAGCGAATTAATTTACTTTCAAAATAAAAGATTGTACATTCTAAAGTAAGCAATAAAATATTTCATTGATATTGTTTTCCAAATATACATATGACAAGCATTATTGTATTAAAAGAAGTTTTATAATAATTTTCGAAATATTGAATTTGTAAAAATTAAAAATGGCTCATTTAATGTTTATACAAATAAGTTATATTTCAAATCAATGTAATATAAGCAAACTCATTATTAATATTGAGAATTATCTTATGCAATTATTTGTTAGAAAATATAACATTTTTACAAGTTCTGTAGACTAGGAGAATTCAGTCATTATTAATTCGTGACTTATTTGATAAGTAGTTTGTGAGTTTAGTTTTTGTTATGAATTATGGTCTTTTTTAACCAAACAATTCCACATGCTATATGTGGAAGAAATACAATGTGGAATTATAATTCTTTAATACAATGTATATTCATGTATATACATCTTATTTCGTATCATATGAAATGTAAAACCATTATTTAAAAATGATTTTAAAAAAATTGACGTTAGAATATTTCCAACATAAAATATGTGTGACATTTAATTGTTAACAATTAAATGAGCCACTTTTTAATATTCTAAGATGACGTTTGAATTCATTTTGAATCATTACGTAGAGTGGAATACCGATGATTACAGTAATCGTCATTGTCGCGTATAAGTTCGGGGACTGTGGCAACAGTAACAGCAGCAAAGCCTACGTAAAGTGGCAATCGCGGGTCCAATATCATGCGATCACCGTTCTTCGCCGTTCTCGCCAATTACGCCTGTGCCATCCTGCTGTTGCGGTCGTACAATTTGATAAGTTATTAAATATTCTGGATAAGCTTGCTCGCCTCTATATACGACATATTCAGGAAAAACTAAGCCACCCTGTGACGGTCGACCCATTACACTGTGATGACCTGGGGGAGCGTGAGCCATCTTCATCGCGGAAAATTGTAAAAATGATTTGCCCAAAGTCACACGACATAGAAGAAGATGCCTGAAATAAATAAATAACTCAATATTTATCTTTTTATTGTGGAATTACAGTTTAAGCAACTCTTTTTAAAATTTAATAATTAAGATTCCGATTACTATATTCTATGAAATAATTTATTATATTATTACAATAATCTTAAAAAATACTTTTCAGTGATATTTAAATGATTGCATATTCAAATTTGTTTGCTACTTATTTTCTCTATTTGCGTATATTAATATTTAATAAAATAGTAACGAAATTTTCTGTATAAATTCTGCATAAATCAACTACAGACGAGTTGATTTATACAGCATTTCTTATAACATATGAAAGATACAATGAAGCAACTCGCTAATTTTACTTTATATCACAGTAATTTATATTTGTTGAATTAAAGTAACTATATGTAATATAAAATATTTTTAACTATATTTATTAACGTTTTGAGTATCAGGGGTTTTTGTTACATGTAATATTGAATTAGTGTTTAAAAAGTAGTTAAAATTGAACATAACAAATAATAAAACACATTAAAAGATAGTATTAAAAATCTAAATGATTCTATTAACACCTAAAAGTTAATAAATTTTGTGAGATTTGATTAGACAAATTATTTCTAACATTGAAAAATAAAATCTCAATTAATGGATTCCTATTGATTCCATGTAATGTTAATTAGTTGTTTAATTATGTAAAAATAGTTATAATTATAAAAAAACTATATAAACATAAATATATATGAAATTTAACAAACAACATTTACATTTAAAAAGATATTGAAACTTAAAATGATGAAAGATTTATTATTAAAAAATATTTAAAAAATATTTCATTAATTTTTTATTTTCCTTGCAAAAAATAAACAGGAACTCACCTAGAAATCCATTCAGGAATTCAGCTAAGAACCTATACAAAATCTAATATATTTACCTAGATAATAAAGTACAATAAGCACCCATTTTTATTAAAAAAATTCCACTTAAATTTTTGCAGTAATTTTTCAAAATAATATGCGTGAAATTAAAGGATTAGACATAATTTATCAACACATTGTACAACATCTTTCTAATGTAAAAAATAAACATACATTAAGCATTTTTACTATTTTAAATGCTAGTTAATAATGTTGAAAAGTGAAATCTAATTTATATTACATGGAATTATTATATTTTTATTTAATGATAACTGTGAAGATGAATATTAAAAATGGATTGATTTTAACAAATGTGCCTAAATTTCTAATGTAAATAAAATTTGGACATAATTAGTATGAAAATATACAAGTGTAAGAACTTTTTCGAAAAGTTAAATAGATGCGAATTGAACATCTTGGTTAATATACTTTTATTACTAAATAATTTAATATATAATCTAATTTATTATATTGAATAAAACAAATAATACGATATGATTATTTGAAAACAGATGTAAACTATGAAAATAATAATATAATTTAATTCAAATAAATCAAGTAATAAATAAAAAAAATTAAAATGAAAAAATATAGTTGAAAAAATAGATTAAAGATAAAAGGAATTGAGCGTGTTAACTTAATGAGTAATTTTATCTTTCAATAAAATATGTTATGAGTTTTGTATGGAGTAATTGTGTCATATTTAAATGTACTATATATTGAGTTGATTAAATGCATGAATGTTTGTGTAAATTCTTTAAACAAATAAGTATACAAAAATTGAAATGGAGTAAATTCATATTAAATAGTATCAATATTTATTATTAATTTTTATGTAGTTAATGGTTATGTATTTATGTAGGTAAATTAAATTCTTACCTTATTATATATTTTTACCTTTTTTAAACAAAAATATTAAAAAATAACGTATTCGTAAGTTTTACTGGTGTTCTGAAATTTAACCTTTAGTATGCTATTCTAAACTTTTCAATAGTAATTAATTTATGCGTCTTTATAAAATAAGTATAAAGTTTCTTAAATATACATTTTGAATTATTTGATTCATTTCTTCTTATTATCTATTTATTCCGGAGAAAATTTCGGTTTGCAATCAACATTCAGTAGTAATTTAACATATTTGTATAACTAAATATCATACACTTATAAAATATATAAAGTTTAATAAAACCCACCTGTGACAAACGTAACAACTTCTATCTTTGTGCGCAGGACATCCTGTACCACCACAAATGCCATAAACATATTGGTTACTTTTACTACTGTGTTCAGCGAAATAAATGCCAGCACCAAACATTCCACCTATGTAGGCATGACGTTCATCAAATCCCTTCTGAACAATAGCGTTTATGAATGGACTGCCATGGAAGAGCATTCTTTCATTGGCTTGTGGCGTTCCAGAAGCTGTTGTCGACCTCGAATTTGTTGGGCTCGATGTAGAGGCGCCAGCATTGCTATTTGTTCCAGCTGCTAAACTCATTTCCTCAGCCACTTCTTGTCTTCTGTGTGCATACCGTTCCCATAATTTACGGTTTTGCACTTTTTGTATCTGAAATGTACATAAAATATAATCTAAAATTTAAATATAATTATATTAAATATAATTTAATTCAAGAAATATTTGCATATAGTTAATAGTAAAATTAAAGCTTTTCATTTCGTACATTGTATCTATATTAAATATACATTCAAACTAAATAAATCTATAAATGACATTCTTGTTATATTTTGTATAGCTTAAAGATATTTTTATGTTTTCGACAGAAAAAGTTTGATAAAACCATTGTTAGCTATTGATAAGTAAATGACAATCTTATTCGGAGTTGATAAAATATTGACAGATTAATTTTGTTCTTATAAAACGATTTGAATATTTTCAGAAGGCGTTACATGTTCTCTTAATATTTTAAAGTAATACGGAATATATTTTATACTAATATAATGCTATGTGATCGTCATTAAACAATCATTATTAGTTCCAAAATGACTTTATATTTTATTTAAAAATTGAGGGTAATCTGTTTATCAGATAATATTTAACTATTAACTAATTCTTTCGTATGTTTGAAATACTAGAACGATTAAATGTGATTTGTATGTTATACACAAGTGTAGTGTTAAAAAATAAATTTGCTAAAAAGTTTTATATAAGTTTTTTTTACATAAGGTAATGTTATATAAGTTAACAGTTTATACAATGCAATTATAAAAATTAAAATTGTGTTATAATGAATTTTAAAATAAGTTAGAATTTTATAATATTTTTAAGTATATATTAAAATAAACAATTTTACAGATTATGATTGATGAGCATTTATCTGACTGGATTACTTTTGAGAATAACTTTGAATCGTGGAAGATTGAGGATCTCGAAGATGATCGAGCACTAGTAACTCGTGTACTATCACCATCAAAAATATCAATAGTGCGAATAACCGGTCGTTCATTGTTTTTGCAATTAAATTTAGATATGCAAAAATTCTATAGTGTATCGACCAATCAAATTCCAATTACAGGATCTATACTAAAAACAGGGAATAACAATTCTCTGATTTGTACAGTTATGGTCAACGGTTTATGGTACAGAGGAAGAGCTCGTTTCTGTAGGATTCATCAACAATTGGTACACGTTCGATATTTAGATGTAGATGGTTCTGGTATATATCATAAGAACAAGGTATTGCTTTTACACAAAAATTTCAGCCAATTACCAGCAAACAAGCTTGAATTTTCATTGAGTAACATTACCCCAAATGAAAATGCTGTTTGGAGTTTTAATACTTGCGAAAGATTGAAGCAATTAGTGGAGCATCAAATAGTAAGAATTACGGCTACATTTAAACGTGAAGATTCATTCAGCTTTGGCGGAACGATGAAAGTGAATAAAAGTGATGTTGGTCAGATTCTTTATCGTGAAGATTTTGTTCGATTGGCTAATTTTGAGAAAAGAATACTATCTATTGAAATGCTCAGTTACGACGATGACGAAGAAGGATATGTTAGTGAAAGTTCTTTGAATAAATAGTATTTGAAAAACACTGTAATTAAGATTGTTTATAGTTAAAGTTATAATGTTAAATGCCAGTAAATGTAATATTACAATATATAATATAAACTATCTGTAATTGAAGTTTAAATATAATAAGTTAATTGTATTTATTAATTTATATCTTACCCTAACTATATTGTATCTTGAAAAAACTCCTCCAGAATGGCCATTGTCTCTATGTTCTCGTATTGTGCTTTGCATTTCTTCTTCCACGGCTAAAAACTCTTTATCTTCTGCAAGAAGATCAACCAAGAGTGTGCCTGGATTGATGCTTGGTTGCCACATTGGTCCATTAGTTGAACTCAGTAATTTGTCCATTCCTTTGATGAGTTTATGTCTGTAGCCATAAGCAGAAATACCGACCTGCTTGAGATCTTCGTGACCCATTTCAGCTAATATGTCGAGAGTTATTTGTTCACGTTCGAATAACTCAAGTAGATGCTCTAAGCCCAGACTTTGAAGAAAAGTGGCAATGTTAACGACAGCGCCGCTGGCAGCACTGCCATTCACGAGCACTCCGTTAGCATAACCATTATGTCGTTCCTCAGAGAGATCAGACTTGGCCTCACGATCGTTACAATGCTCGATACTCGAACTTCCGGCGCAAGATCTTGCGCTCAAACCACACGTAGTGCTGCGAATTGCCACTGGTACGCACAAGGTCATAGAAGCACCCGATGGCATTATAACAGTTTCATGACTGAGGCTTGACGGTGGCGAAACTGGCACTACATTATAATTAAATTCAATGTATTTGCAATACAAATTTACTGTTTGTTTGTTTACAATAGATAAATTAGAAGATTTTTTATATTTAATTAAAATAAATACTTACATGTGACAATACTTGGTGACCTGCTTGAGTGACCATTAGAAGTAACCACAAGATTCGGTGATACAGATGGCACCACTTGTTGCGACGCCATGGCATCCTGCAAGAGACACCGAACGTCGTCCGCACTCGCTAGGTCCACGGGACTTTGACCCTCCTGGTTCTTCAGAAAAGGGTCCGCGCCGTGGGCCAGTAGCAGTGCGCACAATTGCGTCCGGCCCTTTTGCGAAGCCTCATGTAAGGGCGTAAAGCCCCATTTATCCGTCGCATTAACGACGGTGTTGTATTTTATGAGGAGCGCCGCGATGTCCAAGTGGCCATAACTTGACGCGTTATGCAATGGTATCAGTCCTTTAACAATAATCATACTCATTCATTACATTCGATTCTTTAATTAACACAGAAACTTATATTGTATTATAACAATTATACAAATGTTAATAATAATGAAATTACCTCCTTTGTCTTGAGCATTTACATCGGCGCCTCTTTCAAGCAAGAATTCAGCGACTTCTAAATTATTATAACCAGCTAAAACAAATTTTGTGTTATAATAATATAATAAACAATTAATAAATTGTTTAACTAAATAGCAAATAAGAAGAATATCTAACCAGCTAAATGCAGAGGAGTACTATTTCTGCCTTGAGCATCTCTGCAGTTAATGTTATCTTGCGTGACAAGACGTTGAACTCGAGCGAGATTTCCTTTTTTCGCAGCATCAAGGAGGGCACTGTTACCGCGCAATAAATCAGCAACATCTTGATCACCCTCGCGCACCAAATCCAACGGCGTGGCACCGTCGCGATTCTTTTTCGTCGCGTCGGCACCATGCCGTAATAACAATCGCACAATTTCACACTTTCCCTTAGCCGCAGCTTCGTGCAACGGCGTAAATTTCCAAAGATCAGCTACATTCACAGACGCGCCATGCTTCACCAACAGTTCAGTCACTTCATAATGACCGTAGGAACAGGCGTTGTGCAATGGTACTAAACCACTGAAACATAAATTATCATAATATTTATTATTTCATTATTATTATTATTATTATTTACTATTCATTTTAAAATTCACATTTTATTAAGTATCTTTGTAATATGGCTTTCTTAAAATGCACAAACCTAGCAAAGTTATACATTTGGGTTCCAGTTTTTGATATAATTTATAATTTACAGTGTAATTACCCTTTATCTTTAGCATGAACATCTGCGCCATGCGCGAGTAAATACTCAACAACGGACACCCGATTATAACCAGCAGCAAAATGCAGTGGTGTTGAGTGTCTACCATCCAAATCTCGACAATTAACTGCATGCGGGTTTGCTTGTAAGATCCTTTCTACGGCGTTCAAATCGCCAGACTTGCTGGCCTCGAGAAGTTGCGCTTCAACGTCTTCTGAACCGTTTGGTGGATCTTTAATGTAACAATAGATTATCAATATATCAATTTGAAAAATAAAAATGTGTATTTTTTCATTTTTTCAACTATTTTGTCAAAAAAAGTTATACCTTGTAATATTTTTAATACTGGTTCTGTGGCAATTTGCGTCGCAGTGTAACCTTGCAAAGATACTATTGATTGGTCCACATTGTATGACAACAGTATCCGACATGCTTGCACATTTCCATTACGCGCGCATCTAGAATTACAATTATTAATTAAATTTAACCCAGTTTTTACGATGAATTAAATTTCATTTAAAATTTAAATGCAAGTTAAAAATTAGCAAAAAATACCAGCTTTAATTAGAGTTATTTTTTACTAACGTATATTCGTTTTTTAAAAAAATTAATAAATTAAAAATAAATCGAGATCATCGTGAAAAATAAAATGTTTCTATAGAAATACCGATGTAAAGCAGTTTGTCCAACACCATCAAGAGCATTAACTTTGGCGTTATGTCGCAAAAGAGCGTCCATTGCATCGTAATGTGAAAGGTCGGTTGCAACATGAAGTGGTGTCAAGAATTCTTTATTTTTTTCATTTAAAGATGCATTTTTTCGAATTAAAATTTCAATGATCTGCTTGCGTTTTGGCGACGATGACTGAACAGCGCAGTGTAATGGTGTATCACCAGTATATGGGTGTTTAAAATTCACCACATCAACTGATAAATATTTCTTTAACTTTGCAGGGTCTGACTGACGACATGCGTCTAATAGGCAGTGTCCTTTATATTCGTCTATAATATTATAACAAGTATTAATATACATTAAATCATCTATAAAGTTAAATGAAAAAAGGTTTTGCATAATTGAATACATACAAGCTAATCTTTCTTGTAATTCCAAAGTCGGAGCGACATCTATGGCGCTTTTACTATGGCAGTTAAGCTGCGTGGGATCTGCGCCCTCACTTAAAAGCAGCGAACAAACTTCCGCTCGAGATTTACTCGCTGCTTCATGCAAAGGTGTGAAGGCCCACAAGTCGCTTGCGTTAACTGCTGCCCCGTGTTTCAACAGAGCCTCAGTTACTTCAAAGTGACCATAGGAACAAGCATTATGAAGTGGTACAAGACCTCTGTGAATCGTATTATATTCATATCATTAATAAGACTCGTTCTTTTTCAACATTAAATTTCAACACAAATTAACTTCCATTCATTGTCTCTTCAAATAAAACGTACCCTTTATCTTTAGCATGAACATCTGCACCATTTTCTAATAATAAATGCACAACTCTGGAACGATTGTAACCGGCAGCCAAGTGTAACGGCGTTGATCTTCTACCGTCACTTGCATGACAATTAACATTCAGTGGATTCAACAGTTGAAGTAAACGTTCTTCGTTACCCGATCTCGCGGCCTCTAAAAGCTCATCTTTCTTGTATTCACCAGTAAGAACTGGCTTCGTTGCTGCATCCGCAAGATCCAATGGTGTTTTGCCTTCGGTGTTTCGAATGTTAGGATCAGCACCGTGCTGCAGCAGTGCTATACAAACGTCTATTTTTCCCTACAAATATGAACACAAATTTGCATATAATCTCTCAGTGTTGCAATACCTCTTATGTTCAATTATTGATTTCACGTGCAACTGTAATGGTTATCCTATGAAATTGATTGAATCGATTTTTTGAATAATTACTTTAATGGCAGCTTCGTGTAACGGTGTATAATTCCAGTTATCTCTAGTGTTTGGATTAGCCCCTGCTTCTAATAACAACCGAACGACATCCGAGTGACCAAATGAGCAGGCATTGTGAAGTGGATGGAGACCTCCATCGTCTCGAGCTTGAATGCAGGCGCCGTTCATCAAAAGATATTCTACTACGTCGCGTCTACCATATCCTACAAATATAACAAATTAACAGTTTTAATATAGATTAGCATAAATAAAATGAATCAACTAATTTAATTTCTTTATATTATTAAAAACTACTTTTGTGAAAAAATATATTTTTCGATGAAATATAACATTAATGCAAAATGTTTTGCATCTTTTAAATTATAAATGTTTCTAAACAATATTGTGTATATTTAATGTACATGATCGCCTATACACAATGTACATATAACATTTGTAATAATTTGCATTTATGTTCAGACAAAATATAAATTTTAGATATTTTCTATTTTCCGTTTTATCTTTCTATTTCTTAATTTATCTATGCACGTTTAAATTCGTTGATAAAAGAACTTTATTATTAAATTAAATAATATAATAAAGTATACTAGCAATGTAGAATTGTATAAATTTATTTTATCTATAATTGTCATCTTAATTATTTATGATGAAATTTTAAGAGAATAAATATTTTAAACGTGAACAAAATAAGAAAAATTATTCACTGTAAAAATCTAAAATACAAAGTTAATATATTAAACATACACATTACTGCGTTTTGGATATTTATCATACATTTACTTTTAAAAACATTATGATTATTTATAATTATAATAACTTTATTATCACTACTCGGAACAGAAAATATATTTCAAGATATCAATACGCATATATGCAAAATTCGAGAAGAAAGAAATATTAATAAATAAATGTTAAAAATCTTGTTTAATAGAATGTTATTTGTTACAACTATTTTTAAACATTAAAATATGTTCAATTCAATAAATATATTCAATCTTAAAATGTGGGCTTAATTTCATTGGAAAATCACCCTTGACAACAAAGTCTTTTCACATCCCATGACATTTTACACGCAAACACGAACAACCGTAAACGCATAGACACGCACACAAACAAGTGTAGGTAATGTTTATGAGCTGCTTATTTTGTCGACAAACTTATCCTTATAAAGTAATCGAATCAAATAATCTAACGTTAAGCTTAATTAAAGCCTAAAAATGCATCGCTGAAATAAAGATGTTTATTTATGGTATTGAAAAGTGAATGAAGTTGAATGAGTGATGAGATGTTTGGGCGCAAGTTGCGTTGCAAAGTGAGGGAGGGAGAGGGCGAAAATGCTCACCAGCTGCAAAGTGCAGAGGAGTCGACTTTCGTCCGGCAGTGTCCCGCGCATTGACGCTTTTCACGTTGACGAGTTTTTTGACACGCGGCAGATCTCCAGTTTTGCAAGCTTCAAAAAGTTCACGCAGCGGATCCGATCCGCTAGATCCTGTCAAAGATTCAGTAGCGTTCGTCAGGACCGATCGTCTTCCTGCCATCTCACTCCACCATTTTCACGCCACTGAGCCGACTGACAGCGAAAGCGCGCGAACCAACCCGACGTCTCGTTGAAAAAAACTCAGCTGACATCGAACCAAAACGAAGAAGTGGTGGACTACCGTGGCGCGCGAACAACAAATTCCATTTTCATCATCACTCTTTGAATCATTATTCCTCTTCATATTACTTCAATGACAGACATATCATAAGTATTCAGAAATCAAGGCATCAGAAAATTTAATAAACAGATAATGCGGCAAGTTCAGAATGTTTACTTTTGCCAAAATTTTTTTTGACATAAAAATCTTTTTTCTGTAGTTACATTTCGATTGATATTAGATTTGTGTAAATATTTTCTAAGTGCTAAATATAAAAATGAATTATATCATTAAACTCTAAATGGCGTTATTCGTTAAAATTTAATATTAACATATGTAATAATTATATGGAATTATTTATATATTGATATTTGGGTCAGCAGAATTAAATTAAATTAAATTAAAAATCTAGTTTTTTATTTTGTAGAGGTAATTAATGAAGCTTCTCCTCTTATAATTTTATGTGTTAATTTTTGGTATCCCAAATAATAATTGCATCAATTTGTTCATCAAATCAAATAAAAAAATCAAATCAAAACAAAAACTGTTATAGTTTAATAGTTTAATTAGTGGTAATTAAACTATTAACCAATAATAGTTTAATAGTGATATGAAAATTCAAATTTTGTGATATAAATCTGAAATTAAACAAATTATATAATCACAAAATATTGGGTTTGAAACATATATATATATATATATAACCACAACAAAAATAGTTCTGATGAGGAATAGTATATTACTTCACTGAGTGGGAAAAGTAGAGGCTTGTTCTCACGAGTGAGATGGCAACACGAGCGAAGCGAGTGTTGCCATGCTCACGAGTAAAGAAATCCCACCGAGTAAAGAAAATAAAAATTATTTCGAAACGTCAAATTGATGCAATTATTATTTGGGATACCAAAAATTAACACATAAATTAAAAATTCCTAGATATCTATAATGCCTAAAACATTTATAATATACTATAAGAGAAAACAAGTAAAATGCAAAGTAACTAGTATAAATTATGACTAAAGAAAAAGTGACATAACAAATAAAATATATATTAAATGAATAATGGGAAAAAATTTCATTTATACAAAATAATGTTTCGTTGTATAGAATAAAAAAAATGTGAAAAAAATGATAATGCAGATTCCTATTTCTTTGCTCATGTTTTTTCAATGTTGCATGAGAAAAAAGCAAAATTTTCTTTCAGTTTAATTCTCCTATTCAATATAAACTTCGACTATCTCATGAAATTCAAACATAAAAATTAATAATTATATATAAATCAAAATAACACTAAATGTGGTGGAAAACGACTGTGCACTGGGAAAAATAAAACTAAGAAACAGTCTTGTCCACCATTCCACCAATATTGCATTACCAACACTGAAACAACATTGGTACAACGGTATTATCCACCAATCAGACCAAAAAATACTAAATCAGTCTTGAACAAAATATTAATCATATTTCGATTGTTGAAAACGTAAATTTCGTTAGTTATATGAAGTCCAAATGAAGTTAATATGAAATCAATTTGAAATTATGAAATTCATTTTGAAATCTTTTTGAATTCATTTGGAATTACAAGATTCAAGGAAATACGAGGGAAATTTTGAAACATAAATGAATGAAAAATGAAGCATTTTTGAAACATT
>JABFPJ010005131.1:0-12624 GCA_022817425.1 Gryon sp. ZL-2020
GGTGGCCGAGAGTGGATCTCAAGTCGACCTTACCGATCTTGAGACACACTCAAAGATTAGCATTGAGAGGCATCACAGGTGCCCCATCAACGACACCAACGGAGGCCCTGGAAGTATTGACAGGGACCACATTCCAATTAAATGGAATGTGGACAGGTAAGGGCAGACACTGTGGTATAATGAGGGAGGTGACATGTAGATCATTATCCCTCGAACAAGACAGGATCCCTGCAGTCTACAGAATGGAACAACGGTTTAAGACCGTGATACCGTCAAGGGATGATTGGCTCAAAGAAGGTGGATACTCTCCACTGAAGGGGACAACCATCTTCACAGACGGATCCAAATACAACAATAAGGTTGGATTTGGAGTGTACATACAACAACGCAACTTCAAATGCTGGGGGCAGCTGGAAGACTGGGGCACTGTCTTCCAAGCGGAAGTTGTGGCTATTAAGAAGGCAGTGGAATACTGCCTATCGGGAAACATCAGGGGGTCCATCAACGTATGCTCAGACAGTAGGGCGGCGATCGGAGCGCTGTGCGGAGCGCAGATCCGTTCGAGGCTCACCCTGAGCTGTAGAGAGTTGCTGGACCAACTGAGCGAAACAGCCAGAGTAACCCTGATGTGGGTTCCAGGCCACACCGGGATCCCTGGAAATGAAATAGCAGACCAACTCGCCAAGAAAGGGACCCAGGGAGACCAAGGCTCCAATAAAGTGGCAGTTGGGATGGCGTATACCACTTGCATCCGGGACCTGAAAAAATGGACTTTCAGGGAACTCGAAGCAAGTTGGAGAAATACGGAGGCACGACCATCAAAGACTCTCATTGGTGGGGGATCACAACAATGAGAGTCGACAATCAAAGACTCTCATTCTTTGGAAAGAATTTGCCGACGATATTCCTAAACTCAGTAGGAAACAGCTGAGGAACCTTGTAGGGATCCTTACGGGTCACTGCAAGTTGAGATACTACCTTAAAATAATAGGTAAGGATACATCAAATTCGTGTAGGTGGTGTGGGGAGGAAGAAGAAGACGCCATACACGTTCTAACAAGGTGTCCCGCTCTCGCAGCCAAGAGAGGCAGACACCTGGGAGCCAACTGGATCGAGGCCGGGGATATAAGAGCCGTTGACAGGGTGGGTCTGGCCAACCTGGTAGAGGACCTAGGTCTGTGAATGGCGATGGACCCGGATCGATCCAGGATTTGCGGTCAACCAAGACTCCCCTTTTTGGGAGACTTGGGTTTACTGGTCACGACTACTCTCCAGGGCACCCAGTGGGGGCTCTGGAGGGTAGTTGACAATAATAGCCCGGTGGAACGGGAGGGTGGAGAGTACAATGGACGAAAGTTTAGTTGCTCGGAGCTCTGCATAGGGCCCATACCCAAACCGATATTTATTTATATACAGAGTAAAAGGTTTATGTTCCGAGGTAAAAATTAGAAATAGTGGATCGATAGTTTGCTGGTTTGTAAAGTTGCTTAAGTAGAAGGATCTGAAGTGTTTATATACAGGGCATTCTAAAGTAAAGTGGCGGATAGTTTCTTGTTTGTTCATATTGCAAATTGTACAAAGTTCTTTTTGATTTATCAAATATTGGTGACTATTTATTGTAAAGCGTGTGAAGTGAGTTGATGAGAGACGAAGTTGAATTAACAAGCGGTTGATATGATTTTGTTTACTCGTGGTTATGTATTTTGGTAATGGATCATCCATTGTTCTCGGAATATGAAGTGAAAGTGAGTAAGTCGAATAGTAATCGATCAAATCTGTAAAGTGTAAATGATGACAAAACTTTTTCAGGGCTTGCGTTATTAATTGGTTCCAGAAGTCGTAGTTTAGATTGTTCCAAATGGAGCTCATATTAATTAATTGTAAAAATTTGTCATATTGAGAGACCCAATTGTATTTTAATGGAAATCTTGTGTTTAGATGTAGGTGTACTTGTAGTGTGAAGCAAGCCTTGACTAGTCTGTCATCATTCAACTGCAGCAAACCAAGGATCCAGTGCCACGTCAAGGAAAATACTTTATAGGAAAGTTTCAGTCTTGTCAGTTCGAGACGCAATGCAGCGTTTTGTGTTGAAGTGGGTAAACCGAAGATTCTTTTCAAGTATTCCGACTGGATTACTTCTAAATCGTCGGTGTACCTCAAACTCCATAATTGAGACGCATACAAGAGAGAAGGCCCGATAACGCTGTCGAACAGTTTCATTTTGCCCTCATACGAATCGGCGCGTCAATTATGAGTCAACTGTACAACCGACCCGATCGCCTTTCGTGCTTTAGTAATTGTAGCCTTTGTCGCCAGGGTGCCCAAAGCAGAACAGGAGAAGTCAACTCCTAGATATGTGTATCCATTTGAGACCTCAAGTCTTTCCTGCCCGAATTTGAAAGTGAAATTTGTACCACGGCCACCATTTCTGAAGTCAATGACTTTAGTTTTCTCTATATTGACGGTCAGTTTGTTTGACAAACAGTATTGTTCTATTTCGTTGATAAGTTTTTGAAGCCCGATCGGAGAATTTGCTAGCGCCACAGCGTCGTCGGCAAATAAAAGTAATAAAAGATCCAAGTATCCATTGATATTTACATCGCTCAAATTTTTTGATCTCAGGAAAGACTCGAAGTCTGAAATAAATAGAATAAATAAGACAGGACTCAGAGATTCCCCTTGAAGAAGACCTTCCGTTACAGTAATAGGTTCTAAAGTGTCATTGTTTGATAATATTTGCAAATTTGCTTTGTCGTACAAATTTTTGATAATACGAATAAGTTTTGGGCTAACCCCTAGGTTGTAGAGCTTTTGCCATAGAAGAGGGTGCGAGATAGAGTCGAAAGCTCTTTTAAAATCTATAAAAAGAGCGAATATAATTATATTAATATATAATTATATATTAATAAAATTAAATTAATTAAATTAATTACTCATAATCATAATATACCTAATAATACAATTTGTTTGCCTCCTTTACTATATTTTTTTGATATTAGAATTGATAATTACTGTATTATTATTATTAATTTCTTAATTTTGTTCCATATTTATTTCTAGTTACTTATCAATTAATAAATTTTATAATTATTATTATTCATTTACTTAAAAAACAAAAGATTCATAATTTTTAGTTGTGAACTAATGTGCAGCTTGAATATATACTTATACATGTAAGTCCTCGAAACTACTGGAATGGCTAAGTGGCAAGCTACCACCTCGGAGGCTCGGGATCGATTCTCACATATGTGAATTGTTCAAATGATTAAAAAATTGAAACAAAATGAAAGAAAATATCTTCTAAGTGCATATAAGAGTAATCAATAAATAAACAAAGATAATAATAATGAAAATAAATACGGTCTCATTTTTTTACTTATTTCCGATCTAGTTCAACTGGACAGCGCCTATCAAGTTTAACTAGACAGCGCCTTTTCATACACAGCGTTACATTCTGTACAAGCGCCTGACAAGTTTTCCATGTCAGGCACTTGGCAAGTAAGCAGTTCAACATTTCATCCCCTTTTCAGTGCCTAGGCAAACATTTCTACTTGGGATACTAAATTTTACTAGGCAAAATCATAAATTTGGTATAGATGTTAATGAAAAGGATAAAATAAATTATATTATTTAAAATTTGAGCAAGAGTGTCCCAGTTTTATTAGAAATGTTAATAAATTTTATTCTATGAGTTCTCTTGGTGTATAATATAATCAAAATAAATTTCATATTTTATTAATTTACAAAGAAATATTGAACTGATCTGAAGATTATTTAACTGCTCGTTATTTAATTTGATTGCTTGCAGCCTCGCTCTATTTGTGATTCTTTTATAGTTCTTACTACGCTAAATTAGAATTATATGTTTTTATACATCATTTTCAGAAAACTATACTGTCGCAAGGCCTAACGTAACTCATAAGAAGCAAGAGCAAGTCTATCTTATGAGTTACGATATGATTGAAGCATATGCCAAAACTCTAAACAAGGGTGAACAACGTGAAGTGGAGGTTGAAAAAAAGCCCCAAAAAAATTTGGAAAAAGAAAAAAAACCGAGAAAGCATTTTTTACAAAGGCTTGATGATGTAAAGTATTTATTACTTGTTTTTGCTTTTATATACTTAGTAATTATTTATTTTTATAATAACTGTAATAATCATTTTTTAAATACTTCTTATAGCGATTGGATAGAAAAGTGCGACAAATGTATGGACCAACGCCGAGGCCTTATTACTATGGTCCACAGATGTCACATCCTTATGTGCAACCGCAGACATATGCATCTCCACCGGTCACTCCTTATGCGCTTCCACCAGCCATTGCACCACCAACACCGCCACCTACACCGGCTACTTACCGTCATCCACCTTTAGAATATGGCGGCCCACCTGCGACCCTGCCTGCACCGTATCATCCACAAAGCCCTCACGTGTCGTCCCAAACGCCGCCTCCAGCATATTATCCGCATGGACCACACTTGTCCCAACCACCACCTCCAGAGTATCATCCGCAAGCGCCTTATCAGCATCCATATTATTATCGCTATTACTAACATCTATCTGTTGCCCTTTTCATATTTTTGAATTGTTTTTTTATCTATTATTATTGTCATTAGTATAGTTACTTCCTTCTCAGCCAAACTAATGTGGAAATATTTTTACTGACATTTAAATTATATTTGTCAATACGTTATATAAAATTTGTTAAAGATTTCTTTTAATTTTCATAATTTGGAGCTGACTAGACTCATACCGAAAAAGTCATGATTAAGTCTAAAAATACGTGAACATGTTTGTAATACAAATTAACATCGCTATGACTTGTGTTTGTGTGATTATGATATAAAAGTAAGAAAATGATTAAAAAGTTTCTCAAAGTTTGATATTAAAAACGTGAATACGTTAAATTGTGGTGAATCCAAGCAAATGTTGAAATCCACGAAATAATTAAAAATTTATAATATAATCAACACTTGAAAATGTTATGTGTTTTATGTAGTTCTGTGAAAGTTATGTAAAAGTTATGTCACACGGAAAATAGTTTTGGGCAATAGTTGCCCCGAACGTGAACTTGTCCGCGATTTGCAGGTACTTTGTGAACATGTCATATTTTCCATAACACGCACGTAAGTAATATTTCGCTTTTAATTATATATAATTTCACTTTATATATCTATTAAAATTTATATTAGATACTTTTCACTTATCTGTGAAATTGTCAAATAATGTTTGACCGAGATATCAGTATATAAATGTCGAACAAATATTGTAAGTTTGTCAACAAAGTTGCTGTAAAATTGGCATGCTAAAATAAGTCTAATTATTGATTTAAGCATATAGTTTTTAAAATACTGTTACTGTCAAGATGTACTTTAAGAGTAAATGAATCAATATTTGTATTGACTTCAGGGCATGGCGTTTGTAATGTATTATTTCATGAAAAATATGATTTCTTAGTTTCCGTATTGTAATATAAATATAATGAGTACTAATTTACGCGAAGTAAGATTGCTAAATGTAATATTATAAGTATCGTCAATTGATAATGAACGTGAATTTGTCCGAGACTTGCAGGTATTTGTGTGTGGGTGTGATGATTTTCTAAAAACGTTCGTAAGTGATATTTTTTAGAGATATATTCATTATACAAAACGAAAATTATGTCACATATTTTTCACTTCTTAGTGAAATTATCAAATGATTTGTGACTTAGGTATTGCTTTATTGATTGAATTATTGACTTATAATGATTATGAAGTTTTTAACAATTTTTAACACAATTTTTTTGTTATAAAAGGTAATTTTTTACTATCAGAAAAAATTGGTTAATTATTTATTAACTTGGGGTCATGACGTTTTTTATATGAAAATTTTTTATTTAATTTAAAAATCATATTATTTATGCATAAATGCAAATTTTATACAATATAAATTTTCAAAACGTTGGACACAAAATGTACATAAGTTCCCAACCATTTATTATTTAAAATATCATAACATAACATAAAACTTATGTATTATTAATAAAATATTTATATAATTTAATTATTATGAATTTATATATTAATAAATTATAATTTTATAATTTTTACATAAATTATCCTAATGTATTTCTCTCATTACTAGTATTAAAAATAATGATTAAGTAAAATAAGATAAACATAAGATGATAAGATAATATTGTATTGTAAATTTTGTGGTATCACAACATTATTTAATTACATATTTTGTTTTGATAATGCAAAATTTCATTTATATAATCACATTTTACTTTTATTTTATATTTAAATTGAATGTTACAAATTTTGCATTCAAAAGCAGACTAAACTCTCAACGTCATCTAGACTATAAGTATAAACTACGTAGTCAAAGTTTCTTTGTCACGTGTTTATGCTTGCCGAGTTGACAGTCGCAAAATGGACGCTTTGCAGGTAATTTTATTAAATAATAAGATCAAACTCAAACCTTATTGTTATATTACGCAAAACAATCCAGCAAATCACTCAATTTTGCGCTTTCTTTTGCAATTTATTTTATATTTTTTTTCCTTTTCGTTCTTCCGTAATAACAGAACTGGTTCGCCATGTGACAAATAAACGATTGAGCAATCACCTTAACAATATAATTTTCAAAATTTCATGTCTGTTAATCTTAAGACAAATATATGAATTACTCAGTAAGATTTCATTAAAAGCCATTAAGTCAATTCTCACTAAACCAATGAAATTACAAATAAAATACATACAAAAACTTTCCCATTTGTATAATTAACTGATTATTTATTTCAATGACTAAATCAAGTTTCATAATATTGTTTTCAACTAAGCTAATTTTGGTTATCGTAACAAAGTTATTTAACTGTCACAAACAAGTATCTCATATGTTAACATTAATTAGAATAATGAGATTGAGAAAAGAGTGTAGTTAAAGACAAATTTTACTATGTTTATTGTTTAAGTATATTAATTAAGAATCCTTATTAATAGGAAATATATACTAAATATACTAAAATTTATCAATAATTATAGAACATTTTTATGACCTTTTGAGACATTATTATTTCACTTAGCGCCTCGAGAATATCCCGTTTTTCATTGGATGAAAAGATGAAAAAAAGTTAAATGATTTATATATGTTTTTTTTCAGAATTACACGAAATGAGGAACAGCAGGACAGACAATCCATCTGTGTTAGATTCTCCGAAAGAAATTGATTGTACATATTTTCTTGATTTTATAAAAAACGTCTCCCCCCCCATTATGTTATGTTAAATTATATTGATCTATAGTTTTGTTATTTTTTTGATATGTAAAGTTTCAGATATCATGACAGGAGTATTTCATCGTAATCGGTGACCTCGTTGTGTATACGAAGAGGTTTTTGGATTGTCTGAGGCCATAGATTTAACAGATTCCGTCTCGGAATATAACGCTGATCCAAATGAAGCTAATGGCGAATCGGACAGACATTAATAAGAGTGTTATTACGTTATATATTTTATATTGAAATTTGAATTATAATATAATATTTAATTAATTACTATAAACCAAATTTAAATAAATTAAAGAAACTTATAAATATAATATTATAAATCAGAGAATATATTTTTCTATTAACAATTATAAATTAAGTCAAATAAATTGTTTTCAATCGTATCTAAAGTAATTTACATGATATACATTTTCTGACATTGTTTACTTGATTCTGTTGACGTGTAAGAAATTTTCATATGCAGAGAAATTTGTTAAAGTATTTTGCATTTATGTAACAATTTTTTTATTGAACAAATGTGTCTGTTCATTAGTAGATATGATAGAGTTCAATGCCACTGTTGAATCCCTTCCGATCTGTCTATAACTTCCATATAGCATCCCTAAAACCCCTACCCCGAAGTGATGAAGCTAAGACATAAAGTTGTTTTTCTAAACATCTTGATTTCGGACCCCCCCCCCACTTAGGCGGTTGTCAGGGGGTTGTCAACGGGTTGTCAGGGGGTAGTCAGGATGTTATTGGGATATTATCGGGATGTTTTCGGGATGTTTTCGGGATATTATCGGGATATTATCGGGATATTATCGGGATATTATCGGGATATTATCGGGATATAATCGGGATGTTTCCGGGATGTTATCGGGATGTTATCGGGATGTTATCGGGATGTTAACAACCCTCTGACAACCCCCTCTGACAACCCCCTCTGACAACCCCCTGACAACCACCTAAGGGGGGGGGGAAGGGGTCTAAAATTACTCTAGATATCGCAATTTTATATAGCCTACGACACTTTTGAGGGTTTCAGCTAGTTCCTCTTAAAATTTTAACAATATCGGTTCGGTAGATTTTGTGTGATGCTCGAACAAACAAACAAACAAATAAACAAACAAACAAACAAAAAAATAAATAAACAAACAAACAAAAAATAAACAAACAAACAAACAAACAAACAAACATACTTTCATATTTATATATATTAGTTAGATGTTTATAAACTAGAGAAAAACTGTTTTTAAAAAATATAAAATGTTTATAAAAAATATAAAAATAGTTTATTATGTATCATCCAGATGTTAAGGGAAAGTTAGTGCCGGACAACTTTGCACACGATGACATGTTGTGTGGTGAAGGTAAGATTAAAAAAAGTTTTTAAAGTAATGTTTCATTCATCATTTATTTTCATTATATTTTTGTGCCCTCAAGGCAAAGTATCTGTACAATTTTTTAACAAAAATCTCTTATCATCATGCGGACTTAGTGCTATTTTCTTTTCGCAACTATTGTAAACATTATGCAATTTTAATCGAATTAATTTTTGTTCACAACTTATTTAATTCATTGATTGCAAACATTTAACATAATCATCAAATGTAATTTTATTTTGTACAACATTGTTTCTTACTCCTTTTGCACGTTTTTTTTATTTACGCCATTTATACGAAACGCATACATTTTCGATCTTAACCCTACAAATTCATTAACAATTCTACCATTCCCTTCATCTTTCATTAACCCATTGATGATCGAACGTCGCAAAGTGTATACAGAATTATATGTAAGACAATTCCTGCGATCATCAACCAGTTAAACCTAAAACTTTTTCGTTTGCAAGAGAAATCTTATAAATGTTATTAATATCATAATCACTCGTATCAAACATATGTATATCACGCATTATATATTGATAAATATCGTCACACTTAAATTCATAAATTAAACTATATGTATCCGTTTACAGTAATTTTGCATTATCCTTGAAGTTTGGTAAAACATAATCGTAATAAAAACTATAAAGTAATGTTTTCGTAATCCCTAAAATACACATACCGACATAAATCTGTTTGTCTATTGTCACAGATAATTGTTTTAATTCAGTTGCAACTAAATTATCTGTAAAAAACATGCGACGATGGAAATTTGGTTTTGATATTGTCGCTTCAATAACATATCTCCCCTGCCACTCAGTTTTCAATTTAACATCTATTCCTTTACGAACAATCTCCATAGTTTATCCAAATACTGCGTTGTTCATTAGTATATATAAATTTTTTTCAAAATCATTTTTTGCTTCTTTTTCAAATTTGTATTTGAATCTATATAATTTTTTAACCATTGAGATTGTTTAAAACTTTATACGCGATGAATTCTATTTATAGATAAACCATGGGCGAGTGCTTGCTTTAGATTTCTATAGTGTATTACATATCTGTCCTTGTCTAATAACGTCGCTAAGAGTTTCGGATACTTGGATCCGGCCGGCACACTTTTCTCAGGGCATAGTGGTAAATCTTTCTGCGTGTCGTGCGTCTCGTTGGGATAGGTCAAGTCTACTTCTAATATGTAGCCTGTATCGGCATTATCGTCAATGTTTCGTACGTCAAAGTTTTCACAATTTTTTACCCATTTAAAATCGCCTGTTGGAAGCGGTTGACTCATCGCCCAACTGTATAAATTATTAATATCAAAATACATAATATTTCTTGAATCTTCATTAGGTTTATAATCAGGCATATATTTATTGTTTGCTTTCGCGTAACGATTTGAATACTGACTTATTCCGCCTTTAAGAGATCTTTCTATAAACAAAACCATATCTATGTCTGTTAATAATTCAAGTTTTATATTTGTGTGTTTAAGTGCGCAAGTTTTTCATGTTTACTTTTACACAGATGCACAGGCAAAATGTCTTATTGTTCAATTATAAAGACATTCAAAGAAATATAGTTCATTTTTTCAAATGTTGGAATGTCCTTTAATGCAACGGGGAATGTTATACCCGTAAAATTTAAATGCTTGCGCCAGTCTGGGTATGACGTCACTCGATCTGGACCCTTTGTTTTGGCGTTGATAAAAAATCAAATTCGTCTGCAAATGTATGTTAAAGATAAAACAACGACATCAATAAAATATTAAAATATGTCTATTATTAATATAAAAATCAAATCCTAAAGTCATAAGAATGTCATCACCAAAAATTAAACTAATATGCTTGACAAATCGCTCCACATTCCATTGCATTCTAAAATCACATTTTAATACTTGTCTAAGCGTGTCCATCTATGTTGCGCAATATCGTCTTGTTGCTATCTTATGCACAAGACTATATCTATAACATTTAACATTAAGTAAAAAACATTAACAATTAATTAAAATAATAACAATAATTAAAAACAATAATCATCAATCAGCTTACATTTTAGACTACTTGTTTATCCCATTTGTTTAAACAAATTGTTTAAACAAAATGTTTAAACAACTACATTAGTTTACTTAGTTTTCATGCATTACTTAGTTTACTTAGTTTTCATGCATTACTTAGTTTTCTTAGTTTTCATACATAACTTAGTTTCATCCCCGTACTCTTACACGGCCAAAGTGGCGTCGGAGCCCTGTAGTACACCTACTGATATAAGTAAAAATTCTCCTTAAAAAGTAATAATTAACAATTTTTTGCAAAATGTTAAAATGTTAATTACTTCACAAAAATAGTTCCATCTGGTCCTTATATTATATACATGTGTACCGATGAGCCAAGGCGCTAAGCAACACTATTTTCTGCGATTTTGGCCGACATAACCTCAATCGCATGATTATCGCCCGTTTTTTCAAACTTAAGATACATCTTTATAGTTACATTATCTAATTTTGATTTTATTTTATCCTAATAACAAAAATAATTTATAAAAAAAGTCAGTAAATATCATATTTCGCACATTTTCATTTTGATTTTACGTTACTTGTCAAAAATAAGATGAAATTTTGTTCTCATTACTAGATTTTGTCTTACCATGAAGTAAGGCACATATGTCACTTTTCGTCTAGTCACTGCAAATAAAGAATATTTTAAACATGGGAATTTAAATTCGAGTGTGAGAGTTATTATTAATTATGCAAATTTTTATACAAATACAATATTTATTTTACAATTACAATCATTTTGCCAGCAATTCAAAATTATGTAAATAGGAAATTATTATGATTATAATATTTTAGCGGTATTTTTTATTTTTGTAGTTATTTTAAGAACATTTAATGAAAAATAAACAACAATAATTTTTACATCGTTTTAGCGACAAATTCAAAATAATGTAAAGTCAAAATTGTACAATCATTTTCATGAAAATTAACAAAATTACCTTACGAAGATAAAAAATGGACGAGCCAAGATGTTTGACTGCATACTTTTTCCTTAAACTATATTATTTTTAAAACATAATAATAATCTGAATACTATAATCTATAAATGAATTAAAAACTATAAAATTAAAAAGAAATAAACTATAGAAAATTAAACAGAACAAATTCAACATCAAAAATATAATTAAATTATTTTCGCGGCAAAAGAGACCAAATTTAAATTCAAAATAATGATTTCAGTCGTGCGCAGCGGAGAAAGTTGGAACTAACAGCGCTCTCGTATCGAAAGCTTCGCTTTCGGTACTCGATGCGTATTTGTTCCAACTTTCGCTCCGCTGCGCAAGACTGAAAAACGTCGTATCGGCCTCGAGCGCAGTCGCGCCCTTGGACGTAATATACTATTAAATTATTGTGGCGGGAAAATAGACAAAATGCAAAATCAACATAATAATAAATTATATTGGCGGCAAAATAGACCAAATTCAAAATGAAAATAATAATTAAATTATTTTAGCGGCAAAAGAGACCAAATTTAAAATCAAACTAATAAATAAATTATTTTGGCGAGAAAATAGACAAAATTCAAAATCAAAATAATAATTAAATTATTTTGGCGGGAAAATAGAACAAACTCAAATTTTAAATAATAATTAAATTGTTTTGGGGGCAAAACAGATCAAATTCAACATCAGAATTATATTTAGATTAGATTGTGGGTTTTTTTGTATACTTGGCTTATTACATGATTTCACATGTTTATTATGTATAAAATCTGAACGTGTTGTTAAAGGTTTTCGTGATAATATAATTTAGGGTAAAGGGAATACTTTAGACACCTTGGCTCGTCCATTTTTTACCTTTGTAAGGTAATTTTTAGTTTTTTAATCTAACTAATATATATAAATATGAAAGTATGTTTGTTTGTTTGTTTGTTTGTTTGTTTGTTTGTTTATTTGTTTGTTTGTTTGTTTGTTTGTTTGTTCGAGCATCACTC
>JABFPJ010005132.1:0-12622 GCA_022817425.1 Gryon sp. ZL-2020
GAAAATGTAAACAGTTTGAAAATTAACTGACGGAACGGAATGAAACACGCGTATGTTCGTGCGCAACTATTTCGCGCCGGAAAAGCAAATGTGTGAGCAGTTCCGGTCCCAAAAAAAGCAAATGCATAGAAGTAGACTGTATATTTTTAAGACTTTTTTTATATTATATGCTTTTAAGAAAAACATCGCAACTCGGGGAAAATTGCCGATTCGACTCATGTGAGATAGCTACTCTCGTCTAGAATCGGCAATTTTTCTTCCTAGTTGCGGAATATATTATACAGGGAGCGTCATAAAAAGGTATCGAAAAAATAAGAATTGATTCCTGGTGAAAAATTATGTAAAAATATACATTGGCACAAATGTGGCATATAATGTGGCATATAGACATAGCTTATGCCACAGTATGGCAAATGCCGTGGCAACCTTGACTAAACCTATTGCAATATCTATTTTTACATATTTTTTTACTAGGAATAAACTCTTACTTTTTCGATACTTTTTTGTGACACACCCTGTATATAATATTTCTTTACGAGCGTGAACGAAGTACCTATTTCTACAACGGGTAAAGAAAAATGGAATATTATATGGGAATATTTAACTATTCCATTATGATATTCAATACACATACAGAATACTTTATTAATTTAAACATATATTGCAATAATGATATAATTCAAAACAGAACCTAACCTAAGATAAAATAACTCTTGCTGGCACTTGTCTTATGCTTCTTAAGGATATTGGCTCGCGAAAACAAAAATACAAAAAATTTGTTGAAATTTAACCAGAATATAGTTTAAATAAACATTATATTGCCTGAATTTTTTCAGATTTTTCAACCGTATTATTTATTAAATAAAGCATTTTTAAAATCCAATTATTCATATATTGAGTTGGATTAGTACCAACATATAAAAGACTGTTGACAAAAAGGATTATGTCTTTGTTTATATGTTGACGCTACTCTAACTTATACATGACGATATAATAAATCGGATTTTCAGATTGCATCATTTAATAAATAATACGGTTGAAAAATCTGAAAAAAATCAGACAATAAAATGTTTATTTAAACTATATTCTGGTCAAATTTCAACGAATTCTTTGTTTTTTGTTTTTCTCTATTTTTGTTTCCGCGAGCCAATATCCTTAAAGCTATTAAAATGTAAATATTTAAAAATGAATTAAATTAATCATATTACAATAAAGTATTTGCAAGCAAAAAAGGAAAAGCATTTAACAAGAGTCCTAAAAGTATTAATTAAGTAGCGAATTAAGTTTTAAAATAAGTTTTATTAAGCGGATGAGGGTTTTAAGAATAAAATCACAATTTAAGGTGTAAAATACAAAAAATTTATTGATCAGTTTATCACAAGATTACATTTCAATTGAAATATTTACAAAAATACAATATTTACAATCGGTAAAGTTCTTTTTATATTAACATTTCTTAAACTGATTTGTTTAAAATTAAGAAAAAAAAAGAACTCGTAAAGATCACATTTCAATTTTCGCTCTTTTGTTGGATCGTGCATAATCCTCGTCTTCATGTTCACTTCCGATTTCTTCCGAACTTTGACGATAAAGCGCATCGAAGCCATTGTCTTTCGCAAGTCCGCTGATCTTGTAAACTCGGTTTCGCCTCTGCGGAAATCGAGGAATGTCACCTTGATTTGACCAGGATATTCTGAAATAGTTGCGTCTGTTAATCAGACTCCACGCCATGATGAAGTACATCTTTTCTTTTGTTGTCGTTGGATAATAAAATGGCACTTCTTCTTTGACTGGTTCCTGGAAAAACAAAATTACAGAACTTAGTAACTTGAATTATATTTTGGTTATATATAAATTATTGCTATTATCATAGACTATACGTTAATTACTTACCTCATAAGTTACTGCTGGTTCATAATTTTGGCTATCTCTCATATGTTGAACGACTTGGTTCATCAGAAAAAGGTCATTATCCGTTAGATCCACATAGTTTACACCGACTTCCGGGTAATTGCATGCTTGATAATATGGCGTCACTTGATGGTTCGATTGCTGAAACAGACAAATATTATTAATTTAGTTTATTCTTCAAATAATTAACAATATTAAACATTATTTCACTTTCATTAATATAATATTAAATGTATATCCAAAAACACTCACCTCAAAATACGAGTTGTCTCCATAACTTTTTGCACCCTCACTTTCATTCCACATCTGCTGCACAAGTTGCTTCAAAATGGCGAGGTCACTTTGGTCGAATACTTTGAAGTTCTCCATTTTTAGTTATTTGTTGTAATTTTGTTTTTTATTTTTGCTGCTGAAATTATAGCAAAATTTGACTTTTGATACTTGATCAAGACTAGTGAACGCAAGGACGTACCAGAACGTACTGAGTCAAACTAACTGAGTGGTTCTTGGTAGACGCCATCTTAAACAGCGATAAGAATTATTTATGAATAGTGGAAAGGGATAGGGCTATTGTTAAAAACCCTCTTTTGTTTACTTTAGCATTTTCCAGAATTCAATGATGCAATGAAAATGAAAAATTTGTTTAAGGAGGTTCTTTACCATTTGCAACTTTGAAAAGCAAAAATTAAAAATAACAAACTTGTATAAAATAATGGATCAAATTATGGCGGTTTATACATTTTAATATGTTTTTTGTCAAATTTTCTCAATTTTTCCTTAGTTTTTTCATCGAATAATGCATTAATTTTCATTAACTCCATAAGAAGAAATATACAAACCGTAATTTTCAATTACATTTTTACAAAATTAAAAAAATAAGAAATTAAAATGTTTATTAATAACATTAACAAATATTTCTTTTTGTGGTTTTCAAAAAAAGGGATTTTTAATTAATAAAACTAGAGATATTCATTCATGCAGAGTTTATTCGTCGTCTTTGTTCATATATTAAATGATTTATAATACATTTACAATATTAAAATATATTCATTTACAATCCATTTTCATTTATATTTCACAAAGATAGCAAATTACAATACAAAAAAGTCTGAAGTACATTTGAAAATACAATAATAGTTTGTTAAATAAACGGCATTGAAAATAATTAATTTAAGAGTTAATTCACTTCGAAAGCATCCATTAAATCGGGAAAACCAAATTTGTATTCGTTCTTTGTTTCAGAATCACACTTTTCATCGTTTTCGACTTGTTGAGCGTTGGTTTCCTGGTTCTTTTGATTTTCTATGACATTGAAATTATGATTTTCCCGGGCCAGACTGCTAATCTCGTACGTCCTCCTGCGTTTTCGGGGAAATCTTGGACGCTCATCTTCGTAGCTCCAGACGTGCAAAAAGCAGTTTTTTCGCTTCAAAAGACTGAATGCAATGGTGAAATGCATTCGCTCTGGTTCCGCTACTGGTGGCGCGAGTTTGCTCCATTCTTCATGACGTTCCTAAACAACAAAAAAGTAGATAAATAAATTGTTCAAAATATAAAAAATGA
The DNA here is from genome assembly GCA_022817425.1 of Gryon sp. ZL-2020. NCBI lineage: Eukaryota > Metazoa > Arthropoda > Insecta > Hymenoptera > Scelionidae > Gryon > Gryon sp. ZL-2020. Next base: position 3,475 of record JABFPJ010005132.1, read on the forward strand.
TTCTTCAGTCACTTTTTCTGATGCAATTTACAAATTTACAATTTTGGATCTACATTGAAGATGCAAATTACCTTATAAAAGTTATAAACACTTCGATTCTCCTGTTTTCGCTTCGCTTCTGCTTCGGCGTTCAACATTTCTAATAATTCGTCCAAAAACGCGTCTTCGCTCTTATTTTCCATTGTTTAACAATTACTTTGTTAACTTTTTTTTGGCTTTTACTTTGACTTCACTTTGTTTTTTTTTACACTTTTTCACTCTGTTTTAATAATTGTAACTGTCGAAATTGCAAGGACTAAAAAAATCTAATTACAAAATTTGTAATTAGAAATCAACTTCCGATTTAGAAGTTGTGGGCACCTTTTTTTTTGTTTGTTGTTGTAATCCGCGAATTGGAGTGGGGACGACGCCACCTGTTCGACTCAGATGTGGTTGCGCCGGCCAATAGGAATGCTTCTCTTAAAAGATAATACGCATTTCTATTGGTTGGTTTGGAAGACAATAGTTGTTTTTAAGTAAAGGGATTAATTTTAGAATCTTATCTGGTATCGTGAAAAGTTGTTAAACAAAACCGGGAAAGTTGACCACAATAAACCAGAAGGTTCATTGTGCACCACGAATACTCAGAAATGCCCTTAGAAAAGCTTTTATTTTTCGGGAAAAGTCATAAAATTTACGGATTATTCGTTAATGTTTTCAAAATGGTTTCAAAGATGTTACAATTAAATGTTTTATTCATTTTTGAATATGTATTCTTTATCGAGATTAACAAATAAATAAAACACAGCAAACCTGAACTAAAGAATTTTTAAATTTCATGCATTTGAAAAGAAATTGTATAAAAGATAAAATTATGAACTTTGGAGTAATGGAATTGCAACTTTTTACTTATACTATTATAATTTGTTATGCTTATAGAAAATATGATACTATTTTATGTTAAAATTTGTTAAGTAGTTAATTTGAATAATACTTTTGCACGAATGAATTTAACTTTTAAGAAAAATGAATGTTTGTTTAATTACTTTTAAAACCAAAATAGAACGATTTACTAAACAATAATCTCAAGTTACATCATTTAAAATTGTATCAAATTATCAAATTATATAATTAACAACAAAAGTATATCCAAAATACCCAAGCGTTATTTACATTTTTTACGGTTTTATTGAAACTCCAAATCTTTCATTATCTCAGAACTTCTGTTCAAAGGTTTTGCATTTCTTTGAACTTTGATCATTTTTTTCAATTTTTTAAATTTAATTATTAGAAACAATTATAATGAATTATGATGAATTTAATTAAACATAATTAATTGTAATTTAATAATCGAATCAGAATAATATTGAAATAACAAATTCATTTTTACATTCCATTATATGTATTTACAAATGTACAATATTTGAGAATATTTACAAGTTTTACAAATTGCTCAGATAAATTATTTACAACATTCTACAATTATTTACAAATTATTTACATAATTATTTACAAATATATACATGACATAATTATTCCATATCAAAATCAAATCTTTAACTATCGACTTTCTCTGTTTTTGCAGCATCTTCAGAAGATTGTTCCTCGCAATTATTCGGATTTTGTTGTGCACTTTTTTCTTCATCATTTTGGCGATTTCGATTCTCGAAGCCATTGTCCAAAGCAAGACTACTGATCGGCAACACTCTTTGTCTCTTCTGCGGAAATTGCGGATAATCGTCTTCCGCTGTCCAGGGTCGCTTAAAGCAATTGCGTCGGTGGATGATACTCGACGCCATGGCAAATTGCATTATTTCTGGCGGCGCCACGGGTTCATAAAATGGAGCCGACTGCTGAATAAGCAAAAGAAGATTCTTTTATTTACCATTTTGGATTCTTTAATTTAAACAAATTTAGATGTGATTTATTCTATTTATATCTACCTCGTGAATGACATTTTCTTCGTGCTTTTCGCCATTTTCCTCTTGACTGTACAATCGGTGAACGATTTCTTCCAGAATCGCAAAATCGTTTTCACCAAAGCCTTCGAAATTGTCCATTTTGGAAGTTTTGTTAGTGGGTTTTGAAAATTTAAAATTTGAGTTAATTTTGAGTTTTTTGGGGCGGATATACCTGTAATGACCGTCAAAGACAATTTGCCCAATTGACGCGCTGGCGGCCACTGTTCATAAATTATGACTAATTAGTCATAAAAAATACAAGCAGCGCCACCACGTGGTAGATTACGTTATTTTTTTACCAAAGTTTTTGTATTTGGTGTTCCTGATAAAATAATACCTGATAAAATGATAATTTTATCAGGTTTAATTAAATGAAATTTAAGAAATAAATAGGATTGTTAAATTAACTAGTATATTAGAAAAACGTATTGGAAATTTAAATTCCAAATTTTAAATTAAGGAAATTAATGTAATTTAAGTGAAAAGTCACATTAAGCTACTGACCAATCGGCTTACAAAGTTATACCTGTCCAGGGCTAATGATAAGAAAACATGGTCCTTTCATTAGCTAGACAAAGACGCAAACATTAATTAATAATGAATAATTAATTAATGAAATTGAAATTTTGTAAATGAGTTGAAAATATGTTGAAAAATGATGATTTAGAATTTAGAAATGACTAAACATAAACTTAAGTTTGTACATTTTTATTTATTAAATGCAATAGTTTTCGTCAATTTCAGTGCAATCACCTTGATTTTTTGGTGATTAGTAGAGTTCAGGTCCTTAATTAATAATATGTATTAAAAACCGAAAAAAAATCATTTGTTTATGAGTTATTAACAAACAAATGTTCAAAAACGCCCATTTTCAAAAAGGTACTGGGACCTTAAATTACAAGCAATTTTATTTTTATTGGCGCCATTTTGTCCCTTATTTAGAGGACTAGGTAAATTACGGACAGATTTTTAATAACTTTTTAATAACAGAAATATTTTTATATTTCTTTTACTTTATTATTTATAACTTTTTAATAGTTATTCAAAATCTGTCCGTAATTATCCTAGAGAATTGAATTCTGAACAGTTTAAAAAAAAAGAAGCCAATCGGATGAAAATTGAGCTCCCACCAACATTTCAAATGTGGAAAATCGATAAAAATAAGTTTACGAGAAAAACGCATTTTAAAGTTTCACTTTCATTTTTTGCGTTTTACATTATTAATTCATTTAATAAACACAGATGATGATTGTCAAAAAATATCATAAAATCTAATGTTTTTAGGTTTATTTGTCACAAGACAGCAAAAAAAGCCGCCGTAAAAGCATTTCATCCGCTTTTGCATCGATATGCGTGATTATTAATTTCATGAATTTTTAAAGAGTTTTTTTTAAAGAAAATTTTTAAATTTTCAACAAAATAAAAGCATCACATGAAAGAGGATATTTTAAAGTATCCGAAAACTCAAAAAAAAGAGGTTTTCTTTTCGAAATTTCGTTATTTTTGCGTGGAGAGTCTAAAACTTAAAACTAAAAGCTAAAGTATATATTTTAGGCTTCGGTTTTGACCATTGTGTCATGTGAAACCCATAAAATGATACTTTTTGAATTTTTTTATGAATGAAAGATATTTAAACTGAATTCTAAACTTTAAAGAAAATATATTTTTGTTTCGATAAAGCCGAATTTCATTTAGGTAATTTTTAATTTTAAACTTTAGTTATTAAACTAAAATATATTTACTGAATGATGCAAAGAGGAATCAAAAACTTCCTTAATCTACATAAGTACTATACTATAATAAAGAAATTAAGGAAAAATAAAATAAGTAAGAAAAATAACAAAGAATTGCATTATTATAAGCATATGGCTGATTTAAATTATAATTATCAAATTAGTTAATTTTTTAATATTAATACATACAAGATTAATAAACTATAAAAATTACTATGAGATTAAGGTGGGATGTCCGAAAAACTTTATAGTTAGAATTGAATGAAATTGCATATATATTCATTATATTATTTTTTTTCACTCTACAAATTTGGAGCATTTTGTGCAATATTTTTAAAATATCTCATGTTCTAAACAGTAAGAGTTATTAAACGAAAGATATTAACTTAAAGAATATTTAAGTTAATATCTTAATAATTTAACAAATCATTGTATACTATTTTTTGCTACTTTTTAGTAATATATTAAATAAATAAAATAGCAAAACTTGCAGTATTACTATTCAAATCGAAATTAAAAATGAAATTTCTGTGGTTAAAAGACAAAAACAGATAACTCCATTTGAATTTTTGTTAAAAAATGAAGATTTAAGTAATCAAAATATTAATTTAGATGGTTTTAAAAATTACAATTTATTGTTAAAACTTTTCTGAGGGCATTCAAAAGTGATCACAACGATAAATTTTGAGTATTTATACATAAAAATTGTAATTTTAACTAAAAATTTAACAAAACTCAAAAAATGGAGTTATCTGTTTTTGCCTTTTAGCCACAGATTTGTATTTTAATCAGACGTTCAACTTTAATAAAAATAAATTTAGAGGAACAACATTGTATTTATCCTCTTTATTATTAACAAAAATAAATTTAATTTAAATTTTAATTTTTTAAGAAACTCTATCATCCAACTTAAAAACTGTTTTTAACGATGCAAATTTGTGCAAATGTACAGGTTCCAAGCCGAGGCGGATCTTCGTTTGAATGGTCAGCGAAGTCCGCGTGGTTCGCAAGTGTCGCACGTGTTTATGGAGCACTCGTACTCATTGCCGCCGGCACCGCCCGTGGCGCCTCAACCCACCGCCCCCGCACCCACGCCATCTGCGCCAGTGGCGCCAGCGGTGCCTGCCGCGCCACCTACCAAAGCGAAAGCGCCAACGGCAAGATCGGCGAAACACAAAGACAAGGCCGAAAAAACCGAACGAAAACGAGTGCACAAGTACTCCAAGTTACATCAGTATCAGAATCACGAGCGGGAAAAGGAGAACATCCGAACGGACGTTCGACTTGAAAACACAATTCGCAAGGCGCCAGTGGCGCCACCTGCGCCGCCGCCAGCGCCGCCAACGGAGATTCGTTACAAGGAGAGAGATTTGCTTAACGAGATGGCCATTTTGTATGTGTTCCTAACTCGGGGCATCGACGCCGAAGACGTCGAGTATCTGCGCCGAAGTTACGAGGCGCTGCTCGCGGACGATACCCAGGGCTATTGGCTCAATGATACGCACTGGGTGGACCACGCGATCACCGATATACCCACGCCGGCAAAACGACGAAAACGCGACGATACGAGACTGCATGTCACTGGGTGCGCTCGCACCGAGGGTTATTATAAGGTCGATATTAAGGAGAAGGCCAAGCACAAGGTGATTTCGACTTTTCAAGTTTTAAATCCAAATTTTAAGGGCTTTTATGAAAAAAAAAAAAAAAAAAATGGTATACTGAAGTAACTAAATTAACTGAACTAAGTAACTAAACTAACTTTTTTTTCTTTTTTTTTGTCAATACTAACTACTTTTTATTACTTTTTTGAATTTACTTTATGTCTGTGGCAAATATATAGAAAAAGCATATATATTTTATGCTCCTATTTTATCATAGTACTAAATTTCAATAAATATGGATTTATAAAATGAAAATACAAAGTTGTTAAAATCCGAAATTATCAGTAACTCAATTTTGCCAAAAAAGGAGTTAATCGGAGTTTAAAAGGAGTTTTCCTTCAAGCCGCAGATATATATGCGTTCTTTTTTATTTTTATTTATTTACAATATATATATTTCTTTTTAATTTTTAGGTGGTTCTTTTGGAGTACTATATAATTATATAAATACCAGCTGAAGCCCCGGCTTCGCCCGGGCAAATCCTGTACTATACTACATATGGACCATATATGAACTATATATGGACTATATATGGACTATATATGGACTATATATGGACTATATATGGACTATATATGGACTATATATGGACTATATATGGACTATATATGGACTATATATGGACTATATATGGACTATATATGGACTACATATAGAACTATATATGGACTGTATATGGAATATATATGAATTATTATATACTGTACATTTGACCAGAGCGACGAAAAAATCTCCTCCTCTTATGACGATCTCCCCTATGACGACCTCGCCTTATATAAAAATTTTGAAAAAAAATTTTTTTTTTTGCAAATGCAATTTTATATAACCAACGTTCATCAGACAGTGTTGATTTACATACCCACAAAATTTGGTTTAAATCAGTTCAGTAGATTTTGCGTGATGCTCATACAAACAAAGAAACAAAGAAACAAAAATATATATATGTTTTATATTTGATTGTATTAATTATATAAATATAAATATGAAAATATTAATGCATTGTTTATTTACTTTGCAGCACCATTACGCGCAAAGCATCCAGCGCAGTAACGAAGTGGAAGACACGAGCGGCATGTATATCAGCGGCGACGGCGTGACCAACGGCCTGAAGGCCAGTTCCAAAGCTCTGACCGGCAAAATGCAAGCGCTGTCTCGAGAAGCGCGAAGTAATCAACGTCGTTTGCTTACTGCTTTCGGCATTGACACCGACAGTGATCTTCTTAAGTTCAATCAATTAAAGGTACACAAAATATAAGAACATCAAACAAACATAAACTATACATTCATATAAAATATATATATTTTTTTTATTAAAAAAAATATATATATATATTTAATAAAAGGTATTCTTAAAATAATCAATTAAAAATAATGTTCTTGTCTGTTTATATACAGTTCAGGAAGAAGCAGCTCAAATTCGCGAAATCCGGCATCCACGATTGGGGATTATTCGCAATGGAGCCAATAGCGGCCGACGAAATGGTGATCGAGTACGTGGGTCAGATGGTGAGGCCGATTGTAGCAGACTTGCGCGAGGCGCAGTACGAGGCCACGGGCATCGGTAGCTCGTACCTCTTCCGTATCGATCTCGATACCATCATCGACGCGACCAAGTGTGGAAACCTTGCTCGTTTCATCAATCATAGTTGCAATGTTAGTTTTGCCTTTATTCTTCTTTTTTTCATTTTAAATTAAAACCCATTTACAATATAACTTGTGAGGAGTCCTGTGTTCTGTGAAATATTGGACTACTCACAAGTTCTACTGCATAAACATTATAAATATATATATATATATATATATATATATATATATTTATATATACATCAAAAGATATACATCAAAAGTATATCTATATTCATATTATATATAGATATATATGTAATGATTAGCCTAAATGCCATTTAGCCCAAATGACATAGATCCATATATATATATATATATATTTTGATTTATAAAAGCAAAATGAATTAATGTTTGAATTATGCTTGTTTCAGCCAAATTGTTATGCTAAAGTTATCACTATCGAGAGCCAAAAGAAGATTGTGATTTACAGCAAGCAGCCGATAGGCGTAAATGAGGAGATCACGTACGATTACAAGTTCCCACTCGAGGACGACAAGATACCATGTTTATGTGGCGCGCCGCAGTGTCGCGGCACGCTAAATTAAATTTGTTTGTCTCTTTGTTGTTTCTCTATCTTTTTTCTCTCTCTCTATCTTTTTTCTTCTTTTATTACACATCACTACGTGTCCCGCTCATATTTTTGTAAATAAAAACCCCGTGTAAACATTTTATAAAAATGCAATCAAACTGAAACAAAATGTCGCTTTGATTGTCGATCCTTTTCGTTACTTTCTTTTTAATATACTTATATCTGTTCTCGAAAACCGATCTTGTTCTTCTTTTTAATTTATATATATATTCCGAAAAAGTATATATATTTTCAGTATATATATATAAGAACTTGTAATAAAATGACAAAAATGCGACGTCGATCAATGAGGTAGAATATAAATATATACATATATATATATTTATAGCGTTCTGTACATTGAACATTTTTAATGATTTTGTTCAATAAATTTTTGTAATTATATTTATTTAAAATTGTTTCAATTTAGAGAGTAAGCTTTGGAAAAAGGATAATAAATTATTTAGACAGATTTGTACAAAGTCTATTGATAGTTTTTGATTTTGTTTCTTTTACGACTTTTTCACGAGAAAAGGCATTTTACTTTTTTTTTTTCGTTTTGTTTCACATATTCAACGATTATTCTGCGTTAATCTCTTTTTTGGAAAAACTTTTACCGTGCCATAGAATAGCAACTTTTATAAATAATAAACTGATACTGAAATGATTATACGAAATGAAAAACCACTGTATCAAAATGCAAATACAAATTGTACAATTTTATTAAACGGAAATGCTAAATCGCAAATTGCAATACTTGTTATCTTTTCATTTGTACTGATTAATCTGATGTTCGGTTTGTAGAAATAAACGGCGTTTTTTGTAATTTGTACTTGAAACATTCAAATTCAACAAGTTTTATTTTTGTTATGCAAAATGATTAAACTAATAAAATGAATGCAATATTTTTTTCCTTTTTTTGCTTTTATTCATCACATTTCATTTCATTTCATTAATTTACAAACGCTTTAATCATTCATTTCAGAAAACTTAAAACTACTGAATCATCGCACTTTCTTCGGATTCGGCCGATTGATTGACACTCGCACTCGAAGTGTCATTTGTGAGTTCGGTTTCTTGCTTGACATGACTGATCGGCGTGAAATTCACGCTGCAACTGGACACAGTGTTTCCTATGGGATTTTGCATGTCGAGCTGACTCTGCGCAATGTCCTGCAATGCCGCTTGAATTTGCTCCAGCAAAGCCTCACCCTGGCGAACGACTTCTTCCAGTTGCTCGCATGCCTGTTGATTTTCCTGCTCCAGCCGATTTAAACTGGCGATTTGTAATTCTTGGGACGCATCGTCGCTGGGCAAACTGTCGATTAACGTGTCGATGTCTTTCGCACATCTTGCTATTAGGGACGCAAACAGTGCTGCATAATCTGTTTATGAAAAACAATTATTTAAGTAATTTTTTTTTTAATTCTTAATATTTGAAATCTTCCTTTTTTTCTCTCGAATTAAAAAAAAAAGTTAAAGTTTTGAAAAATAAGTTTTTAAAATGTTTGTAACATTTATTTATTATTATCAAATTTCTTCTGGCCGAATAGACTATATAAATTATAATTCTCAAAAAAAAAAAAAAAAAAAAAAAAAAAAAAAAAAAAAAAAAAAAAA
>JABFPJ010005133.1:0-12621 GCA_022817425.1 Gryon sp. ZL-2020
CCCCCCCCGCCCCCCCCCCCCTAAGTGATGAAGTTATAACATAAAAATTTGTTTTTTCCAACATCAAATGTATATATCGCAAAAATATAAAGCCGACGACACAGGGGGAACAAAAATGGCCCTAATAGGGCATCCATATTTTCAAATTTAGACAAAACACATGTATAACGACTATCAAGAAGCAAGGTATGGCTACGGCATTACCGGTCAGTGCCCTGTGGGGCAATCCACATTAACCATGACGGTGCTAAACTTGGCCTTGATTGGGTTTTGCAGTGGAATACCATTATACGAAATTTCGGTCAGGCCATATCAATGCCTGGCGTGACATAAGTGTAATAGCCGGATTCGATAATCAGGATGCCGTATTGGAACCATATTTGTCCTTATTGGTGCTATATTTGACCTTCTTGCGACCATATTTGGCTTTAATAAGGACACCCGAAATAGAAAAAAGCTTGACAAATATTATCCTTATTGGAACCATATTTGGCATTAAGAGGAATATATTTGGCTTTAAGGGGATATTATCGTCTAAAATTTTGAAAAAACATATTTTTTTTGTTTGCATTTTTTGAATGTTTATAGTGTCTGCTTTCATCACCCAAAACCGTTTTTTGATAAAAAATTGTTTAAGCACATAGACAGTGTCGCGTGCTAGAAAGGTCACTCAGCGTGCAGCTGTCTGGCCAAGGCTGTCAATGTAGGTAGCTACGAAATACTCGCCTAATTCGATTTCTATTTCTTATAAGAACTCGTAAAGGGTATTATGATCTATTTTTGTCTAGAAAAATTGTGGTAAATTGAAATAAAGGTAAGGAGTTCGGAAAGCTGTTAATACTTCGATCAAACGTAAGTCCCGTTTTTCTCGAAACTTATTTTTTTCGCTGGCCGATAATTTTTCTCTGAAACTATCAAACGTATCTCTTTGCGCTTTTAGTATCCGGTTTTTCGAACATTTCTCTGGAGCTTTGACCGCTTTCAAGTCGATATATTAATATTTAACATTTCTTTGGCCACTTTAAAGTTAAAAAAAGTGGTAAAAATTGGCTATTTTTGTTTAAATTACCGCCATTTTATGAATTATCATTATTTTTGCAAAATTAACTTTTAGACGCAAGAATGACATTTTTTACATTAAAAAAATTGTATTTTGTAAATAAAAGTTTAATAAGTAAGTTACAAAAAAAATATCTTGTATTACTATTATATTTTATTTTCTTTTATTATATTTTTAATTATAATATTATTAGTATTAATTTTCCTCCATAAAAAGAAATCCTAAAAAGCGTTAAAGTCTCGCCGTCTAAACTGTAATACCCCCTTAATACGGACACCTGAAAAAAAGCTTGCAAATATGGCCCTTATTGAGACCATATCTGTGGTTAAAAGGCAAAAACAAATTAAATTCATATCAAATATCAGATCAAACCCATATGAATTTTTGTTAAAAAATGAAGTTTGAGGTAATCAAAATATTAACTTAGATGTTTTTAAAAATTACAATTTATTGTTAAAACTTTTCTGAGGGCATTCAAAAGTGATCACAACGATGAATTTTGATTATTTATGCATAAAAATTGTAATTTTAACTAAAGATTTAACAAAACTCAAGAAATGTAGTGATCTGATTTGCCTTTTAGCCATAGATATTTGACCTTAATGAAACAATATTTGACCTTCTTGTGACCATATTTGACCTTAATAAGGACACCCGAAATAAAAATAAGCTTAAAAATATGGTCCTTATTTCGACCATATTTGGCCTCAAGAAAAACATATTTGGCCTTAATAAGAACACCTGAAACAGCAAAAAGTTTGACAAACATGGTCCATATTGGGACCATATTTGGCCTTAATTGGACCATATTTGACATTATTTTGATTTCACTTCCTGAAAACTTTCCGAATACTTCCTTAAAACTTCCTTATAACTTCTTGACAACCCCCTGAAAACTTTCTGACAATTTCCTAACAACCGCCTAAGGGCGGGGGACCAAAAGTAGATGAGATGTTCTGAAAGAAGATGACATGTACGGGTTCTGAATCACGTCGAAATTTCTGCAAGTCCCAACGTGTCGAAATTTTTCTAAATCCGTTAGAGATTAAGCGTAAATATACCCATAAACTTCTTATAAGCGTTAAGCTTATAAGAAGTTTATGGGAAGCTTATGGGAAGTTTATGTAATCTTTCGGGATTCTTATGGTACGCATACGGCATGATTAAGGGAAGATTATAAAATGATTATACGATGTTTATGAGATTTCTGTGGGATGTTTATGGGATACTTATAGGAAGATAATGGGAATTTTATGGTAAGTTTATAAGATACTTATGGTACGCATATGAAATGCTCGAGGGATGATTATGACATAATAATGGGATGTTTATGAGATGCTTATGGGATGCTTGTGGGATATTTTCAGGATGTTTACGAAATTCTTATAAGATGCTTTTAGAATGCTTATAGGAAGATTATAGGATCCTTACGAGATTCCTATTAAATGCTTATGAGATATTATAAGATGTTTATAAGATGTTTATGGTATGTTTATAGGATGCTAATGGGACGCTTATGGTAATGGTTCACTCATAAGAACCTTATGGGAGCATTAAAGATGCTCATGGGATGCTCATGGGCTGCTTATGGACAGTCTTATGGGTTGTTTATGGGCAGCTTATGGGCTACTAATGACATGCTTAAGGGATGCTTATGAGATGCTTATGCGATGCTTATGGAAAGCTTATGGAATGCTCTTGGGATACTTATGGAAAGCTTATGGGAAGTTCATGGGATGCTTATGGGTTGCTCATAAGATGCTTATGGGAATTATATGACATATATATGGGATGCATATGGGATCGTTAAGCTTCCAAAAATGTATGTGTATGGAATTTGTAATTTAAGTGTATGGAACTCATATGGAACGTTAATGACTCATAAATACATTATTACTTTAGAAGTTAATGAAAAATTAAACTAATATAAAACCAAAACCTCAGATAAACTAAAAAGTAAAGGCCAAGTCAAAAAAAGGTCTAAAAAATAAAAAGCAATCATGGTTAAAACATAATAAACGTACCGAGTTCAAAAAATAAGGTGCTGATATCAATAACTATGGTCAAGTACATTTGCAAATTTTAATTTAAGAATCTTCAATCTTCAATTTTTTAATGTAGCAAAAATAAAATTCTAATAAAACAATATGCAAAAATTGGTTGTCGGTAGATTCGTTAGTTTTGCTAGTTTCGTTATACATTCATAGTTTGATTAGTTCCGATAGTTTCGTTAGTTTCGAAGAAAAAAAAGCTTGGCGAGAACAATATACGCTTATAAGTTAAAGTATATATTTTGTAGCGGTAAATACTGGATTAATTTCAAAACTGTTCGCGTTAAAGTTTAAAGTTTTTTTATTTTTCTTCGAAACTAACTATCAGAACTAATGAAATTATGAATGTATAACGAAACTAGCAAGATTAACAAAACTAACAAAACTAATGAATCTGCCAACAACCAATTTTTGCATATTGTTTTTTAGAATTTTTGTTTAAATCAAAAAATTGAAGATTGAAGATTTATAAATTAAAATGTGCAAATGTACTTGACCATAGTTATTGATATCAGCACCTTATATTAAGAATACATTTAGTGATATGAATATTTTTTTTTTATTTTTTGGGTCTTTAAGTCCATTCTGATTTTACTGAAATAAAGTGTTAATTAAGTTTAGATTTTACTTTAAAATTTATTTTTTGATCTGGTTACGTTTAATATGTTTTAACCGTGATTGCTTTTTATTTTTTAGACTTTTTTGTACTTGGTCTTTACTTTTCAGGTGTAATTAATTGAAGAAAAGTATACTTTTTAAATACTTTTCAAAATTCATCCTTTCTTATTCTCAATTGTAGTCATCTTTCACTACATAATTTTTCTCTTCTTTTTTGACTAACGGTAAGAAAACTGTATAAAGTGGCCGAAAATATCTAATTGGTATCAGTTTCAAATCAGTAAACTTAATTTACTTTATACAATAAACTGCAATAAGAAACAATTTGAAGGGCAAGTCCGTAGAATTAATAACGATCTCGGATTTCTATCAAATGCTCTTGATCGTTTTAACCAAGCAAGAAATCCCTTGTATACCAATCATAACTCCCTACTGGCGCTGAAGGAGAAACTGCAGCGGAAGCTGCATATGCATCGAGTCACCCAGCGAGAGCAGCTACGAGATGTGCAACGCAAAGTCGTCCAGCGAAGCGGCCAAAAACCGACGCCAGAGCAACCTCTAGCGCATTTCTTCAATCATAAGAACGATCCCCGATTTTCGAAGGGATATTTAAGGATTTGGGATCGGTGGTTGGCTGATTGGATTCCAGCCAACAAATACAAGGAGGAATTTGAAGACAGTGAGGGGGAGGAAAGGGAAAAAGTGGAAATTAAGGTAATAGATCTTGCAAAAATAGAAATAATCAATTTAGAAGAAGAAGATGAAGAAGAACATGAAGAAAACGAAGAAGAAAAACAAAAGAAAGATCAAGAAGAAGATGAGAAAAAAAAGAATATGAAGCAGATGAAGAAGAGGGAAAAGACGAAAAAGATGAAGAAGACGAAGAAGAAGGCAAAAAAGAAGACGAAGAGGATGAGGAAAAAGAAGAAGATGAAGAAGAAGAAGAAGGAGAACTGCGAGATGATGATAATGATGATGATGTTGAAATTTTGTTCGACGGAAATAATAATTTTTAATTATTATTGTTATTATTATCATTATTATTATAAAATAATAAATTTTATATAATTATAATACATAAATATATATAATAAATTATATATATTTATATATAAAATAATAAATAAATTACATTCAAAAGTGTTAAATAAAAGTGAATAAATTTAATAATAATATAAATTATTATTCAAACATTTATTTTTAAACCTATCCTTTCTTTTATTATTATTATTATTTTTTAATTCAATAAATTTCTTTAAATTGTTTTTTTATAAATAAATATTTTAACAATTTATAACCTGAAATTAAATATTTGCATGTTTTTGAATAATGAATTCCTATTTTTTTATTAATTATGTTTTTTATTATTAACCCAATAACTATGTTTTTTATCACTATTCGCTTAATTATGTTTTCCATAACTATATGTAATTTATTTTTCATAAATTCTTTAAAAAATTGTATCCAATTTTAAAACATTACAACACACACTTATTTGGAATATCCTTTCCAAAATTGCGCACGCATCATTCAGCTTCTATCGATTTGAATATCTATGAGATAAGGTCATGGTTATGGCGCCAAAATTTGAATGTAATATTATCGAAGAAATATATAGAAGCCTAGAAGAGCGCCCAGCAGGGGGGGTTCTCTATTCTTGTATAATATAGATAAAATTCATTTAAAATTTAATTATGTTTCAAATATTTATTCGTTTATTCTATACTAAGAACACTTTTATTATAAATTAGTTATGAGATAGAATGGAACAAAAAAAACTTATACATAACTATACATGTTTCTACATCTTTTGATTATTAAATTTTGATTAGAATTCACTTAATAATTGCTTCATATTTTAACACTTTGAAAATATCTTTAAAAAAGAGACAGGATATCTTATATAATGCATATATATTTATATATAAACACATATATTATAAGACGACTTTATGTTTAAACATTATTTTAGTCTAATACGGATACGAGTGAGCATAGACTCGTTATTTCACATAGAAAGATGAATTGTGCTTTAATAACTTACTTTTTAGGGACAGTTTTTAATTCAAGTGCATTATAGTATATTTAAATTTTATTTTACAGACAAAATAAATACCTTCAATTTTTGGAAAGTGATATCTAATGTTGAAAGTGCATACAATATTTTAAAATATACAAAAAATGACCACGACATAGAAAAATGGTTTAAGTTTAATGTAATTAATATAAAAATATTCAATAAAATATTAAAGTAACCAAATTATATTACGTTTCGTTGATTCATATAGATTTATGCCTTGTAGTATAGATAAAATAGCATCATATTTAGACTAGCTGAAGCCCCGAAATATGAAACGGACATTCATATTTTCAAATTTGGACAAAACACGTGCATAACAACTGACAAGAATCAAGGTATGGCTACGGCATGGTTACCTGGTCAGCATCCGGTGGGACAATCCACGTTAACCATGACGTGGCTAAACTTGGCCTTGATTGGGTTTTGCAGTGGAATACCATTATACGAAATTTCGGTCAGGCCATATCAATGCCTGGCGTGACATAAGTGTAATAGCCGGATTCCATAATCAGGATACCTTATTGAATAATAAGGCATCCTCATTATCATCCTCATTATTTCGAAGTAGAAAAAAACTTGACAAATATGATCCTTATTGGAACCATATTTGGCCTTAAGAGGAACATATTTGGCTTTAATACGGACACGTGAAATAGAAAAAACTTGACAAATATGGTTCTTATTGGGACCATATTTGTCCTTAAAAAAACATATTTGGCCTTAAGAGGAACATATTTGGCTTTAATACGGACACCTGAAATAGAAAAAACTTGACAAATATGGTCCTTATTGGGACCATATTTGTTCTTTAAAAAACATATTTGGCCTTAATGTGACCATATTTGACTTTATTGGGACCATATCTGGCCCTAATTGGACTAAATTTGACCTTATTTTGAACATTGTCTGCGAAGATCGTGAGTACCTACGCACAACCTCGAAAACAAACTTCAAACCACTTCCTCACAACCCCCGAATTTGAACCCCTCCCCCCGGGGGGTTCAAAATCGGAAAAAAATTTTTTTTCCAAAACTACTTCATATATCGCAATCTTATATAACCTACGACACTTTCGAGGGTTTCAGATAGTTCCTGTCAAAATTCGAGCTAAATCGATTCGGTAGATTTTGCGAGATGCTCGAACAAACAAACAAACAAACAAACATACTTTCATATTTATATATATTAGTTAGATTAGATTATATACTGTATATTTGACCAAAGCGAAGCCCGCTGACGACAAAAATCTCTTCCCTTCATGACAACCTCCCCCTATGACAATCTCCCGCTATGACGACCCCTCTTATGACAACCGCCTTTATAAAAAATTTTGTAAAAAAAATTTCTTTATGCAAATGCAATTATATATAGCCTATGTTAATCAGACTATGTTGATTTACATATCCTCAAAATTTGGTTCAAATCGGTTCAGTAGATTTTCCGTGATGCTCATACAAACGAACAAACAAATAAACAAACAAACACTTTGTTTATTCAACATTAGTTAGATAACGCAGGTAAAACAATTACTGGTTCTCATTATTCAGATAATGTACATTTTGAACTAATCATTAAAACAGGTATTTTTCCTTATGATCATATGAACAGTTGGGATAAATTGCAAAAAAATCTTTACCATTAAAAGATGAATTATATTCTAAACAAAATAAAGAGCACAACAGTGATAGTGATTATGCTCACGCTCAATCAATTTGGCAAATATTTGATATGAAAAGTTTGCAAGAATATTCTGATACAGTTATACATACTTCTTAGTTTCATTAGTTCCGATAGTTTCGTCAGTTTCGATGCAAAATAAAAAACTTGGCGCGAACCATATTTACTTGAATTAAGTATCAACCTCTACAACATATATAATGTAACATATAAACGATTATGGTTTGCGTCAAGTTTTTTATTTTGCATTGAAACTAACGAAACTATCGGAACTAATGAAACTAAGGAGTATGTATAACTGTATAACTAGCAAGAATAACAAGATTAACAAGACTAACGAAACTAACAAATCCTTATTTTTGCATGTTAGTATTTTTTGTTACTTATTTTTGTTAGGTTTTAGTTTCATAATTTTGGAGTTTAGCCTTCTATTATTTTAAGGTCTAAACCTAGCTAATGTACTTAACAATGTTCGTTAATAAATTAGATTTTACTGTAGATTCACTCCCCAAGTTGCAGATTTTTCGAATAAAATTAGCGAATGTACTTTACCATATTTATTGATATCAATACCTTATATTGAGAAAAATTTTAGTGATTAGTTATACTAATATGTTTTTCATTTTTTCAAAATTTAAAGATTGCTTTTCAATCTTGCTTAAATAAAGTGTGAAATAAAATAAGATTTTACTTTAGAATAAATATTTTAATTCAGAAAGTTGAATATATAATATACTTTTCAGTTTATCTGAATTTTTATGTTTTATATCACTTTATTTTTCGACTTATAAAAGAATAATGCATTCATCATTCATTTATATTAAGGTATCATATGCATTCGAAAAACTACCAATACATTGATTATAAACTCATTGGATTCAACCATCGTCCAATTATTTTCCCATAAGGTTCTAATTAACTTCCCATATGCTTACTCTGAACATCTAATAATAATCCAAAAAAAATTCTATTAACATCACATAAAAATCCCATAAACTCCTATTATGGCCATAACTATGCCATAAGAGGATGACAGATAAGCTATTATGGTGTTAAAATCATTTGAATGCTACAATTCGTCGTATAATGATTGTTTAAAGCAATAGTTTGGCCATATTTGATAATTATAATTCGACCATTTTTTGGCCTTATTGTCCTTTATTTATAAAATGTTGGCCTAAGCTGGACCATAGGATGTATATAAATGTGTTATCTTTGTATGAGTACTATAATTATGTTACATATTACTATGTAACAATGATGTATCAGTCTGAAATACAAACAAAATACTGATCATTACTGATAGCCATGAATTGGGCTTTTTTTGACCTAATTATTAAATATTTCTGATAAGGTGGCTTCAATTGATTGTAGAGGTTCATATATATATATTTGTATATCAACTGTAATTATGGTACATATTATCATATAACATTAATGTATTAGTCTCAATTACTCGTTCGGACACTGAACATGAAGAAGAAAAAAAAGAAGAAGAAGAAAACGACGTTTCTTAATTTGCACAAAAAACGGCGATTTTTGGATGTTATTATTTGCGAACGGATGGACCAATTTGAAATTTGCTTTTTTTATTTTCCTTTTATTTTCATCAGGTCGATGATGGCCACAATATTATAGCAAAAAATTGGAATTTTATTGCTATTGTTGCTTTTTTTGTATGTTGAAAAACGGCATTAGTTCGTATTTGAAAAGAGACTCGGTAGTACTGGCCGCACAAAAACGATCGTTTTTTTGTACTTGGTCAGAGACACTACCGTGTCTCTTGATCTTTATTTGAAAACAGATGTTTTATTATTATGAAGTATTAATATATTTATATATATATTTTTTATAAAATATATATATATATATATATACATTTTTTAAAAAATATATATATATATTTTTTTTATAAAATATATATATATATCTTTTTATTTATGTATTTTATATATATATATATATATCTTAATATTTATATGTATATATTTTTCGAAAATTTCAGAAAAAATTGTTTAAATGCATATGGATTAGATCCATTGCATTACTACACAGCACCAGGCTTAGCATTCGATGCGATGTTAAAATTAACTAATGTGAAACTAGAATTATTTCAAACCCTGAAAATGATTTCTTCATTGAAAAAGGGATGCGAGGTGGAATAAGTCAGTGTAGCAATAGATATGGTGAGGCTAATAATCGTTATATGGGATCCAATTTTGATGCAGAAAAAGAAGAATCATATTTTATGTACTTTGATGTTAACAATTTATATGGATAGGCAATAAGTCAATATTTACCGCATTCTAATTTTCATTGGATCAGCAATGTTGATGATTTTAATATAATGCAAATATCAGAGACTTCACCTGACGGTTATACTCAAGGTAGACTTAGAATATGATGCATCATTACATGATTTCCATAAAGACTTTCCATTAGCACCAAAGCATCTAATTCCACCAAGCAGTAAATTTCCAAAATTGTTAACAATGTTTTTACCAAAAACTAAGTATGTTATTCATTATAGAAATTTACAATAACCTATAAGTTCAGGTTTAAAACTGACAAAAATTCATCGAATACTTAAATTCAAGCAAGACGCTTGGTTGAAGAAATATATAGATTTGAATACTAATTTCCGTAAACAATCGCAAAATGAGTTTGAGAAAAATTTTTATAAATTAATGAACAATGGTGTTTTTGGAAGAAGTTAGAAAATATAAAATTGTTAAAATTGCATCGGAATAGAAAGGACGTTCGGGTGCTAAGGCATTAATCGCAAAACCAAATTTTCACAGTAGTATTATAATCAGGGATGCCAGAATCATGGGGAAAATCTCACAATCTCACAACTGTTATAGTTGTTAGATTGTACCATAATTATTGTACAATCTGGCAACACTGATTATAATTGATGAGCAGTTTGTTTTAATTGAACTAAATAAGACAAAATGTGTTTTTAATAAGCCACTTTATGTAGGTTTCTCAATTTTACATTTATCAAAAACTGTAATGTATGACTTTCATTACAATTATATAAAGAAAACTTTCAAAGACAATGTAAAATTACTTTATACTGATACTGATTCGTTTTTCTATCAGTTTTTTGTATCTGATATATATGAACATATAAAGGATAATATTTCTAAATTTGATAGATTAGATTATCCAACTAATAATGAATATAATATACCGCAAATGAATAATAAGGTTTTAGGGCTAATGAAGGATGAAAATAATAGTCAAATTTTATTGGATTGCGATCGAAAATGTATAGCTACAAGGTCTTAGGTGATAACAAAGATAAAAAACTCGCCAAGGGTGTAAAAGTTTTATCTTTACGTGAAATTACATTTGATGATTATAAAACTGTTTATTAGAAGAAAGGGAAATATCATTATCCCAAAATTTAATTCGTAGCAATCATCATAATGTATATACTATAACTCAAAAAAGGTAGCTTTAAATTACAAAGATGATAAACGAAATTTACAAATAGGAACAATAAATAGATTATCTTGGGGTTACAGATGTAATTCAAATTATAATATGAAATACAATAATAATGTTTAGTTGTATAAATGTACAAAGTAATTATATTGAATTAATAAATGTATATATATTTAGAAAATGATATTTTATTTTTCCTTCACATATTTATTCACTAATGCACTGGATAAGGAAATAAAATAAATACAATAATTTTTTATATATTGTTAAGTTTTATTTTTTATACATTTGAATAATACATTATATCAAATAGTTGTTGTTGTTGTTGTAACCCCTGCACAGATGAAATCTTATTTTTGTTCACATTTGTACACAAATTATACACATGAGTACAAAATTTGTGCACATTTCTGAATGCTGTTCAACCAAAACTATTCATGCTGTACAAAATTTGTGCCAGGGTAAACCATGATTTCAGAAGAATTAAGCGCACAACGTTAAACCTCATTGTTATTTATATGATATGGACATTTTATTGATTTTTCTATGATTAATTTTCTTAATGATGGACATTCTACATTATTGAAATCAACTACAAGAACAGATTTTTCAATCATCTCATCCAAGAACTGTTTTTTCTCAAGTCCTTTTACATATACTATTGAAGCACTACATAATAATGATTGAATAACATCCTTTATTTCATTATATGGTAAAATTCCAGTATTCCAATCTAAACCATGATAATTTCGTGTTAGCCATGCGTTTGTAGCTTTTACTTTTGATGTCAAAGATTTCCATTCGTATGGTGCTTCGAATGATTGAACTACATAGTGCAAATCTTGAATGCAAATTGTAGCGATTTCCTTTAAAACAAACTCATTTCGTTTTCCCTTAAAACCTTGAATATCAACAATATATTCCATTATAATTTCCTTACAATATTACTTATTGGATTATGCTGAATTATTCGATCATGTATTATCAAGCAGTATGCAGATGTGTTTGGAGGAAAATTTTCAACTGTCTCAATCTCTAGACGAATGTTAACTGGTCCGCTTTTAATAGTTTTATTTTATTTAGAGCAGTCAAATACGAATAGTGGGGATTTATTCAGAATTTGATCTTTTGATGATTACGGTTTAGCAGTTTTATTATAGTAGACTGATTGAAAAATTGGAATACATATCAAATAAAATTGCATATTGATTATGTGAGAAATCTAGATTCATATTTGAATATGGGAAAGATTGTGAATTCAAGTATACCTTAGCATCTCTAATTTCACAATGATCAAATTGACTTGCATTTTTAGCATTAGTTTTTCTATCAGATTGTAAACCTAATAAAACAAATCGTGGTTTTTCTAATTGTGTTGAACTTTTCACAACCCAAACATGCTTCATAGCAGCTGGAATAGATGGATATTCATATAGATCCCATGTGCGATATCCAATTTCAATTGGTTTGTCCGTTGCAATAAAATCTAGCAATATAATTTTATGTCTATCTGATAATTTAACGTAAGGCATTAACCACCCGATGTTGGAAATTCTTATTTGAGCATCCTCTTCATTTTCACCAGTTTTAATAACAGCATTTAAATCAGCATTTGCTCTTGCTAAGATAAGTTCATGTTTAGCATTAACAATAATTTTATTATAATCTTCAGCAAAACCTAC
>JABFPJ010005134.1:0-12621 GCA_022817425.1 Gryon sp. ZL-2020
CGTGCGCAGCGGAGAAAGTTGGAACTAACAGCGCTCTCGTACCGAAAGCTTCGCTTTCGGTACTCGATGCGTGTTTGTTCCAACTTTCGCTCCGCTGCGCAAGACTGAAAAACGTCGTATCGGCCTCTGGCGCAGTGGCGCCCTCTGACGTAATATACTATTTCATCGTCATATTTGCTAATTATTAGCTTTTGAAAACGATTAATTTGTTTTTAATTAAAATGTACAAATAAAACGTGCATTTCGTTTGTAATTACAATTTTGCTAAAATCATTAATAATTACATCATCTCATTGAAATTAACCTTAATTTTATGAAATATTACATATTTATATTATTCGTATTTTGGAATTTAGTTTATTATTATACATTAAGAAACTAACAATAACAATGACGAAAAATAATTCATTCATAGTATCTGATCCATCAAATTTAATTCTTAACAATTGGTAGCAATTTTGCAATCCCCTTTGCATTATAAAACAAACGTAATTCGGCGAAACTAAATAATCCTTATTAGCCATAAAAGTAACCTCTAACCCCCTATACTATTCGCAGAGCGCTCACGTAGTATCAATGCAAAATTATAACTATATATCTTTCTTGTGCAAAGAATCCAACAGACTTCGAAAGACCTTGCATTGTCTTTGCCAAAGCACACAGACTCCACGAAACAGTCGTAACTAAAAACTCGAATGAAATACTCAGAACTCTCAAACTCCCATTGGTAAAATAAACATTAAAATTGAGAGAAGAGAGAAATGAGAGGGAGGGAGGGAGAGAGAAAGAAGAAGAGAGAGAGAGAGACTCGACGAGGTGGGAGAAGAATGAACATTTCGCAACAATCAATAGAAGTCAAAGCTGTATGCGTTTGGTTGGATGAGATTGACTCATAAGTTTTCTGTGAATGTAGTCACAAAGAGGAGAGAGAGAGAAAGAGAGAGAGAGGAGTATGGAGAGAAAAAGAGTGACTTAAGAGATGAGAGAAGAAGAAACAGAGACGGAGATAAACACGATGGCATAACGTAATACCCGTTATACACGCACAGCTGGTCTCTTTATACGAAGGTGCTATTGCTGAAGTTGGCGAGGACGTGTCTGCACTGGAGTACAACTCATAGTACGCTAGCGTAGTATTCGTAGTATTTCCTCCTCTGACGCGTCCTCGTCCCCCGTCCCCACTAAACGGCTCACTAAAGTCCCTCAAACCCGCGCGATTATCCCTGAATGGTTGAACGCTCTTCCCCTCGCAGCCAGTCGTAGTCGCGCAGACTGCGCCCGCAAGCCCCGCCCTCCGAAGTCGCGGCCATCTTGCATTATGTAAACAGCCCCTCCACACTGCCTGCAGCTTTATAGATTGCTCGGCCAGTAGTTCATGCAGACAACAGTCAGCCAGCCAATATCCTATCATCCCACTACTCTACTACTACTACTACTACTACTACTACTACTACTACTACTACTACTACTACTACTACTACTACCACCACTACTACTATTACTACTACTACTGTTCTTCTTACTACTTATGTTAACAATAACAATTATTATCGCTGTTCTTACTACTAGTAGTATATATACTCGTTTGTATATACCACTACTAACACAGCTACTACTAGTATCCTTACTAGTAGTTATACTACAAGCAAAGATAAAATTAAATTCACACCTAAACATTACTGTTACTTCGAATATTTACTATTACTATTTTTCACAATAGTATCACTAAAACTACTGTTATACTACTGTTATATTGAAAACATATATACTGTACTAATCCATGCATTTACATTAAGTTATCAAATACCTAATAAAAAGGGCAAAGTTCTAATCATGTATAAATTCTATTCCCACATAACGAATTCTAATATTACTATTATTATATACTGTCTTCGCAAAAAAAAACTCAATAACATTACGATCAAGGGATAACAAAGCGTAATTCTCTTGAAGTTGCACAAATCATCCTTCTTCTTATTTTAGATCTGTTCCACCTTCCAATTGATTCCACGAATACGTGGCCAGATCCCGACAACTCGAAAATTCATCTGAGACAACTGTAGTTTCTGACTTCAAATATGCTCTTCTGTTTACATCTGATAAATTCAGTAATAAGACAACGCCACTTGATGTTACTCGCGTCGATGAAAGGATTCTACTTGAAAAGTCGCATATTCAAGGGCCCAGGCAAAAACTATCTCAAGAGACCGTCGATGCTCCAGCATAATATTTTAAATTAAACAGAAGTTCATTAAAATTTGTCGAGCATCCCTTTCAGAGCAAAAAAGGAGTTCACGAAAAAAGAAAAAAAATTAATGTAATGATTGTATCAAATTCATATTGCAATTCAAATACACTACCTAGATCTGTGTATTATTTATTTCATTTTTGTTGAACAAAATCGTAACAAGGTTTTTAATTATATTTTACAATATTTGTACAATTTTTCAATAAATTAAGTAATTTAACATTATTCATTATCAGATTTTTAACTTCATTAAACTAGTTTTTTTATTTCACTAATAAAATGCTAAAATATTGAAGTTTCATATAATTTCATAATAATCATTATTCAAATATAAATTCAAATATAAATTATACTTAGATAGTGATGATGAAAATACTATATATATAATTATTTTGTACACGAAGATTTTTTGTATTCTATATATTATAATTCTCAAATAAATACGAACTCATCGAGCTTAAACTATTATTTGACTCGAAATTTCACTTTCTCAAGAGATACAGAGAATAATCGCGGTAGACTACTGTACTTTACTACAATTGCACTATCACTGGCTCTTCTATTGCTTTCAGCATCTTGCATTAAGGTTTACCTTAAGCTTATCCGTTGCAACGTGTCACTGTACTGTGAATACTAACCACGTCGCATATATCTTCTGCTTGATATTCCGACTACTACAAGCATTTTGTTATAAGGTTCAAGTAATACTTGAATTGCATATTGTAAGATTATATTATACGCTCTATAACTGAAATCGTTTAATGTCAAATACATATACTCACAAGCATCATTCCAGAATAAAAAGTTCAAACTTGCAGTAATGTTAATAATTTCAATTAATTTTCGTCATAAAATTATTTGACTTATTTTTGTCAAAAGTAAAACTAGTATAAATAAGTAACTATAAGTAAAATAAATGATAAGAATTTCATTCAAAAGTATGCATGCAGTTTGAATATATAACAAATTTATAAAGCCTTTAATGTATGGTCCAAGTTATAGAACCCTTACGCAGTAACTAAAATTGCATTGTGTTCGTGTTAAGAATACACATAGCATAGATGCCCTAGCTTTTTTATTCGCCTGAAATTTATAGCGGATGATGCGACTTGCTGAGGGATGTACATTGCTGCTTGTGTAATGAAAATGAATGCTTCATTCACGGATAACAGTAAGAATGTACATGAACATGTTTGGGTGGGTTCTGCGGTTTCATGGACACCGTTTTGGTTATTTGAACTAATCAAGAATATATGGAGGGATGTATGCAATGGCTGTACATCCGAATTCAGGAGAATTGTAATTAAATGATGCAATGGACCATATGTGTATAAATTCATTCCATGCTTTGGTCTTGCAATATCGTTTCTTTTCATTTAATTAATTCCAACAATGAATTTAAACATTTTAAATTTGATTAAATTAATTTACCCATTAAGCGCCGAACATGAAAGGAATTAACTTTCTGGTAACTTTTTTGTAGATTCGTGTTCTACATGTCAAAATGTACAAAATTTTGCTATCAAATATTTTTTATTTTTTGCAATAAAAATTGTATTCATTTATAAAAATAATAAGAAATATTCCAAAAACATATATTGAGTTATATTCTACTTATTCGTCTCATTGGACAAAATATTTGAGATTTTGAATCAAATTAATTTCAAAAGAAATAAATTTTGAAATGTTGCGTAAACGCATCAACGGCGCTAAATGGGTTAATATGAAAAAGTGAAAAACGTAATATTAAATTCAACTTTACATTTAAAAAATCGTTTATCGTTTGATGCTTCTTTTTTTATTATTTCTTTTTTTACTCTTCTTGTCTCTTTTTTTGCCTTTCTTCATTTTCTTTTTCTTTGTTTTTACACGGGACAACGCCTTTGTGTACCCGACAGCTTGAGAAGCATGAAAGAGGAACTGAGTGTACTCGATAAATCAACGCTGACTTCCGTTGCGTTGGCAAAACGAAAGATATTCCTTTTCTTTGGTCAGCAAGAGGATGCTGCGAGCGTGCTCTCTATCATCTCTGATTCCGCTGTTTTCCTCACTTCCTTTCCACAGTTTCCTCCTTCCTCTTGCCGTCGTTACATCACTTTATGTACTCGTATTATTTATTTACTTCTTAAAATGTTTCATGGATATTTTTACGAAAATATCGAAGACATTTTTCTTCTTGCGAAATGTTTCTCTTTTTTTGTTACTTCAACACTCACTTTGTTAGTTTATTATAGTGTAAATCAAAAAATGCAATATCATCTTTTCAGAGCGAGTCAAGATTTTCAAGTTTAAGAACTGATAAGTCATAGTTTATAGTACAATGAAAATGAATTATATGTGTGCAAAGGATTTACTGACACATTTTTGTATTTATACAAAAATGATATTTTCTTTTAAAAGATATTTTCTTAAGAATAATTGTTTGTCATTTCTCTTAAAATAGGATACACAAATTTTGTAGACTGTAAAAGATTGAAAAAGAAAAACGATTAATTGAATTAATTGGTTTATTTTCTAGATGAAAGCACAAGCCGTGACAACTTGGAGGCATAGCAGCGAACACGGTAAAGAACTGTCTGTGTTTTGTTGGTGAGAATGGTGAACCGTGAACCGTGGATCGTCTGGATCAACGGTGATCGGTTTGCAGACACTCGCTGATTATCTTCTCGCCTGAACGAGCGCCTGAAGCGCAATCGAGGCGCGAACGAAAAGCCTTCGCTACTCGACAACGTTCTTGTGTAGATGAAGAAGACGTAAGCAAGAAAATGAAGCAAAATAAGGCGAGAACGAACACGAAAATAGGAAAAACACTTCGATCTTCTTCGTTTATCCGAGGAAGACAAGAGAGGTATAGAATCGAGGGTGAAGAAATAGAGACAAAGAGAGAAAAAGAAAGAAGAGCTACGTAGCCTGAAGAGACGGTTGGACTTTTCCTCAAAACTCGACTGGACTTATTGAAGCTTTTTCAAATCGTGAAAAAATTGTTTGAATGAAATTGAATATGTATTTGAAAAAGCACATCGGTGTGAACGGGACTTGTAGTCGAGAGACCAAATCCTCGCAATCCTCTATTCCATCTCTGTTTGTAATTTTGTACTCATCGATATCATCCAACAAATTTATTCGAATAATCGATTTACTTACGTAACAAATACGCATTTCTCTTATCTCAGTTATTGATATGTTTATATGTATTTCAATTTTGTACCACTTGTTACACGGTACCAATTCCATTATATCTACTCTTCTTTTTGTCGTTGAATTTAAACATAACAAAGTTAATGTGCAATTTTGATTTAAAATTATTTAAAACTCAAATTTAACTTATGCAATTGACAAATTTAAGATGTGGTATAACAGTTGTACGACAATTCAAGTTTGAGTAATTATTCTGCAAATTATTACCAAATTATGTTCAATTGTTTTCTCATTTATGCAAAATTGTGTAAAGTTTAAATTATGCACCAGATAACTCGATAAGCAGCATTATGTAAATTTAACGTTAATATACTTCCTTATTCGCTGCATGATTTAAATAAATCGGGTTTACTAAAGAGTTGAAAACTTGATTTTAACATTTTACCATTTTTCCTTCCTTTTTGTTGTATTTGTATTAAAATTATTTTTGTAAAATTATTATATATTTAATAAAGAGTTTCTCTGTTAAAAAATACATTTAAGAAATATTTAAATATTTTCACTGCAACATAAATTATTCTGTAAAATATGAAAATACATTTTTGTAAATTTCAAGTAAGTTACTTATAAGCTGATGGCTATCCAAGATCATGTTGCAACATGAAGTTATGAAATGTAACAAAAAATTTATATAGTATTATTCACATGCAATAATTTATTGTTTGCAAATAAAATAATTAATATAAAGTTGTTGTTATTATTATATTATTTTCTTACAATATCCAGATATCATGTAACATATGTATAATTAAAATACATGTAAACATATAGATGTATGATAAAGAAGCATATATATACACATTATAGTAACAATAATAATTAAAACGAGTTTACTTTATCAAAAGTTATGATTCATCTTTTAAACATTTGTTAATGTTAAAAATACTTGCTCGTTTATTGAAATTTTACACTGTAATACTAATGTATTACTTAATGATAATTATTTAAACAATTGAATTTTTTTTTCGCATTATCATTTTCATATATACAAATATATGTAATTTATCTTAAGAACGTAATTACATGTAAAGCTGCGTTATACTTTCAATTTTTAATACATGTGTATATACATGCCACAGAAAATAAACTCTGAATAAAGCTAGAATAAAAGTTGTTTGCATTGTGACATTGATATCGAAATAGTGTACTACTTTTTATTTAAGTATGTATTTAAATCGAAAAATCACGAACAGAGACCTGTCTTTAGTTGTACTTAAAACAATAGATTTGACGTCGCTATGTCAAAAAGTCTTTTTTATTTTTGTTATTTGACCAATTTCTACGACTAATTTAGAAATTATGTTTTGTATTATTTATTTGTCCAACATAATCTCGAATCATATGATCGCATCGATCGTATATCCTTTTTTATGTTACATTTTTATCCTCTGTTACTTAAAAAAAGTGCACCTCCTTCAAGCAAAAGTAACAAAACATGTTTAATCACAGTGCTGCTGTAAATTATATATAAGATTTTATAAAAAAGAAACGACCAATTATGATGATTAATTTGTATAACGATTTTTCAAATAAATATTTGCATGTCATTTCATTAAGTTGTATTTATGACTACTATGTAAATTTTAATTTATGCATAAAACATAATAGCAAAAAAAGTATATATATCGTAAACAAAGGGTAATATAAACGTAAAAAATATATGTAACATATATATTTAGACAAAAGTATGTGCCACTGATAACAGAAACATAAGTAGCTGTTTTTTATTTAACTTATTAGTTGGTCTTATATAGTGAAAATAGAAATAAATAACACTTTGATAATTTGTAATCATAACGTCAATATATGCTGAATATATCCTAAAGGTAACTTATAATTCAATAGTCCAATAATTATCAGTTATGTAATAATCTCCAATGAATAATTAATTGTATTTAATCATCAACGATTTAAACGTCATTATCAATAATGGTCATATCCTTTTCATTATTATAGATCATTATTGATCTTTAATCAATTTAGATCATCATCAACTTGATTATCAATTATCATTGTTTATTTATACCTAAGCTGTCTGGATTATTATATTTAATGCATAATTTAATGTCATTATCTTTATTTGTACAACTAAAATATATCAACATTTTTGTACAATTTATATTACCTTTTGTAAAATATATATATTAAAAAACTGCAAAGACAGAATATAAAGACAATTATACGATTTATGTAATGAAGTTCATTTATATGAGACATCTATGTGTGCATAAATGTCTTGATTATGATAATTTTCTTGGGAATTAGTATATTTATAGTATATTACTTAACATGTGAGCTCAGGAGATACTTCTCCCACGCGTGAGCAGGATGGCAACACGAGCGAAGCGAGTGTTGACATGCTCACGAGTAAGAGAAAAATTGACTGAGCTCACGAGTTGAGTACGATACTTTTCCTTGCGAGAGTGGGAAAAGTAACTACTTTTACCGCTCGAGTGAGGAAAAGAGCATTTATACATTTGTTTAAACAAATTCCTTTCTTTTCACGTCTAATAATGTCAGTATCTCCATAGATATGACTTTGTATTAATTTACGGAACACATGACTGATCAAAGTCCGATTAAACTTTGACATTACCTCAAACAAAAATCTCTCTAACAAAAGAAATAAACAAAAAAAACATTTTTATATAAAAGTTCTAGGAGATTTTTAGAATGCAGTTTGAACGTTTTCAGTAGGTTATTCGAATAATATCTGTGATAACATATGTTATATAGAAAGCGGAAAAAAACATTTTTTACCGTAATCCCAAGAATAATTCAAGTCGCGAGAGCAAGCAGCACTGGCTTTGGTTAATTTTGTTCTTTCCGAAAAAATATACGTATAATTATTCCTAACGATATAATCTGTCACTCTGAGTAATTGATGATGAAAATGTCCGTACTTCTTGCGAGAATTTTATGATGGTTCCGAATTAAACATTCTTGCCTGATTGCTGGATACTGTGCGCTGAATGCATGATTTTTTAAACAAAAAACAAACTATGATAGAGGTAGAACAAACGAAAGGACGGAAAAATCCTTGTAGCAATCTTACGAGAGAGTCTGCGCGAGATCCAAATGTCGAATTTTATATATACAATCATTTTCAACGATTAAGAATTAATAAAATCAGAAATACAAAATCAAATTGTACAATGCATAGATGCATGAATTTGATCCAACTATATTGTTTTTTCTTCATAATTAATTTGTCAAACCATTTTACAAATTGAATGAATTCATCTGTAAATAATTTAGTCATAGATTATATAATATATTTTAGATAAAATATATCGTATTTTTTATAAGATCTCGAGTGCAATTTGGAATATATATCACACAACTTCGAGAATATCATTTTAAAGTCCGACCTTTTCGGGTTCGCGAGACTCTCGGTCTTATAACATTGGATAAAAAATTAGTGTTAGAAACCTTTGTAGAAATCTTCTTAAAAATTCCTCAACGGGATAAAAAAAGTGCAATAGAATTAAAAAAAAATG
Organism: Gryon sp. ZL-2020; assembly: GCA_022817425.1. Taxonomy (NCBI): domain Eukaryota; kingdom Metazoa; phylum Arthropoda; class Insecta; order Hymenoptera; family Scelionidae; genus Gryon; species Gryon sp. ZL-2020. The sequence continues at coordinate 8,947 of JABFPJ010005134.1, forward strand.
CAAAAGCTGCTAAATTGCGATTGTGGTTCGAACGATGTATGCAGGCAAGTTGACGTTAATAAAATGTACAAATCGTAATTTTCTTTTGTCTTTTCATTTTTCCTATCCAAACATTTATGTCTTTTTTAAATCATTTAATTTTTTCATGTGAATCAATGTATCAATCTATTTCTTAAAAAATGAATGAATACAGAAATTAAAAAAAATTTATTTCTATTATTTTATTTAGTCAGTAACGAAGAAAAATAAAACAATGACAAAATGGAAAAGGTATTTCCTTTGATTGTACTATAAATATAGGAAAAGCCAAGGCATGCTCTTTAATTGACATGATTTCTTTGTGCAATTTACAAGAAAGAGAAGCCACTTTATATGAACAATAGAATACAACTATACTGTAAAAGAAACGATGCTTACTGATGAAACCAAATGCACTTGATTACTCACGTTACGTAAATGAGTTAGCTTTAGAAGCTAAATTCTGTTCTTCGAGCAAGTATAAGTTATAAGTACTTTAAAAACGTTTATACAGTACGAAAGATCATCGAGATTTATCATGCATACATACTTGACTTTTTTAACGATTATTGTATAATTTTAGAAAATTGTTAAAATAATGATATTACATTTTTTAATTGTTTAATTTAATTAATAAACATTTATATATATAAAATAAGAACGACTATTAGAAGAATATGTTTTTATATCATTTTTATTTAACTTAATTTCATTTATGTACACAAACTAAACAAGATGATATAATTGTTTTTTTTCTTTATAATCTAAAAGTATTATAAATTATCTAATTAAGTAACGATCGATTTACATGTTGGAAAATATTGTTTATATGAACTACTTTTATGTAAAATTCCAATTCACCATCGTAACAAAAACAAATTTTATTAATAATATTTTTCTTGATAAAATTTTAGATATTTTAAATATAAATTATGCTTTTTAAGTAAAATCAATAGTTACTTAAACAAAAGTATTATAATTAAATGAAAAACTTACATTAATTTTTTATTGAATATTTAAAATATATAATCTATCTATATGTAAAATATATATTTATAATATTGTCTTATAAACTTAGAAATGAATTAAAAACTCATGTCCTCATAAATAATTCTTAATAAACTTAAATATTACAAATTCTATGATAAATTTCACAGTATTAATACTCGAGTCCCATTCGGTGAAAATAAATGTATTTTATTTTTTAACCATCTAATTTTTTGAACCTTAAATTTTCTAATTCACTAAACTATAATAAAGCTATGTAGAAATCGATCCCTGTTATTAATAATAACATATAAAAACCAAATTTGTAGCTTTTCAAGTTTTGTCATTTAAATGATATATTTATATATTAGAATAAGATTTCTAAACTTAATATTGACTAGTTGATCGATGTGTGAATACTCATGTAATATCACAATCAGCTAAAACTGCATTGTAAAAAAGAAAATAAAATACCAAATACACATTTGAACTTTTAGCTGACAAGATATAACATTTTATATATTTTTTGTCATTTTTATTTTTTGTAAAAACATTTATCATTAAATGTTAGTATAAAAATGTTTTTTTTCCTTCACTTTTTTTAACTTTTGTCTCATTTTTTTTTAGTTTTGTGTATTTTATAAATCGTTTGTTTTGTAGCAAAACTTATAAAATAATATAAATAAATGTTTATTTTTAATTAAATAATTAAAAACAAGTATATTTATTATAATTAAAAAAAATTGAAGTATTAATTAAATTCTTTTATATTATAACAAAGTTTTACATTAAAACAAATATGGGAAAGCTTAACATTTGGAATTAGTTAATACCATAAAAAAATGGGTTTTTTGCTAATTCAATAAATAGTCTCATATCAAAATGATTGCTACAAATTTATAAGATAACATCAAACAAAAATAATAACGGGGATAGTAATTTCATTTTAATTCGCAGATCATACATAAACAATGTATGTATATAGATCTCTCATATAATCAGAGAGCACACGCACATGATTTTTCTTAATTAGTTATTTTCAGCCATATTATTTTCATGTTTACTCTTGACGAAAAATCAATCTTTTACATTTTTTATATATAAAAAAAATAAAACTTCTTGTCTTTTCCTTTGGAGGAAAAGAAATTAAAACTCGATTTCGAATTTTATCATAATAATAATAATAATAATAATATTCAATCGCCTGATGCACAATAAAATATTATTTTATTTTATTTTTAAACCTTTTAATTTAAATAAATATTTAATAGATATTTAGGTTAATGAATATTAAAGTATGTATGCACCGCAGAAATAAAAACGAGTTTTATTTTCTTAGTACATAACATACTATTTTTTCATTTTTTTTTCTTTTTTTTTTAAATTTGTTAATTTTTAAATTAAAAAAATCAATACAAATAATGCAATTCGTCAAAGTGTGTCTAATATGAAAAAACACCCATAGTAATTCAGACTTCGAATTAGTGCATTAATAGTTTGTGCGTGTCCTTGAGTGAACTGTCACAAACGAAGATTCGAATTCTCACATATACGACATAGTTAAAGCACGTTCGAAAGCTACTTCCTCGTTGTTAATCTCAATATCGCACGATGTTTTCCTTTGTATTTCAGATTCTTCATTTGTTGAAATATCCTTTGCACCATTAACGCTTTTCAATTCTGACATCATCTTAAACGGTTCTAAACCAATTATAGTACGAACTACATCCGGTAATTGTTGAGATACTTCCATCAGTTGTTTGTACATGCCTTCGGCATTTGATAGAGTTTCTCGCAGGTCGATATGTAGAGATAAATTGTTAATATGCTGAAAGTACATTTTTTTAATAATTTCATTGTATAATATAATATTGCTGAATTCAGTGTATGTAAGTGTACATTTTTACTTGAATAATGTTTAAAATGTTAATAATGAAGAATAATTGTAAAAAAAGAAAATATTAGTAATAATAATAAGTTAGTTTAAAGAATATATTACCATGACGATTTCAGTAAAACCATAATGGTTGTCAATAAGATCATGTTTTTGAGCATCTAAAATAGCTGCGCAGACAATCAAGTGAAAATTTTTACAGGGCAGTTCAGTCCATAGGACTTCCCATAGCCTCATTATATCGACGGCATCAAATTCTCTTTTGAACAACACCAATATCCAACGGAAACAGAAAAACATATCACCGGATTCTTCTGAGTCCAAGTATTTTGCCAATTTTGGTTCTAATACCGATAACAAATGATAAATTTGACAAAGCTGAGTTTTCATTCCAGCCTGATCCATATCAAAATTTCGATACTGTAAAAAAAGACATTTTTATTTAAAAAAAATACGAATAATTAAAATTAGCGTTAATATTTATTTCATTCAATATATTAATTATATTAATGGTGTTTGTATAGATTTGAACAAGTTATGTAAAAATAAAGTAAAAGTTTTAGTTATAAATCTGCCTATTACCATTTTGCTCATAAAGCCAACAAAACACCAAAATGCATCAACTTCATTTTCCATTAAGCACAAAATTGGACTTAATAAATCACTCATGCCTTGTACATATCCCAAATCAAAATCGTACATGACATAAGTCATGAGTATATCATAAAGCTGCGATAAATGTGGATTTCAATCACCTGAATAAAATGGATGTGTTC